>JAVYIG010005639.1:0-132790 GCA_035222895.1 Strongylocentrotus droebachiensis
GAGTTCAGTTGAGTTTATTGATTTCACATTTCACAAGCAGAAATAATACAGATAACAAAATATACATAAAAGACATATTGTTTCATAATTAAAAAAAAATGATTATATTAATTGACAAGGTAATCATCACATTTGTTTGACAACTAATATCATTTAAAGATACTATGTCCCTTTTGCAGCCAACCTCAAATTCTATAGAACTTTGCAGGAATTATGAATATGTCATGTATGTCCTTTCTGTGAAATTTAAACGATAGCAGTGTCCTAATATTCAAATTATGCAAGGAAACCCGTTTACTTGCTAGACTTCACTGTCAGACACTATTAAATGACTGACTGGCTTTTTTTCTTCTTGGGTAATAACATACATAAACTGAGCTGTAAAGGATTTGTCTACATCAATAACCAAAATCTTGTAATGGCCAAAATTAAACTGATTGAATCTTTGCGCAGCATAAAACGTACGACCATGCGGTACAATGGTCTGAAAATCAAGACTATTACTTATTGGCTCTATAGCTCCTAAGTCGATTTGACAACTAATAGTCGTTATTATCCCACTTAAAGTTAAAGACCATGCGATTGCATTGTGAAAGAAACGTTGTGGAATCGATCAGAAAAGGTTGATCATCTAGCATCTAGCATCTGCAAGGTTCTGGAATCATCAAAATGATAAGAAATTTGGCCCATTCTTCGTAAAGTTACAAGCACTATACACAGAAAGATGTATATGGGACTACCCTTTATCTCTCACAAGTCCATGAGAGAAACAAATTTACCAAATATATGAATTAGTAGGCGGTTTCCCGGCAAATTTTTTATCATCATGTCTTAGTCAAAACATATTCTTTTACATGATTGGTAATGAGAGCTTCCATTTCATTTTTTGAAATTGGGGCGTTTCCAATACTGGTCTTTACCTTTAAAGACATTTTCAAGCCCCCTTTTTTTAAGGGGAGTTCTAAATTAGTATTATCTTTCAAATGCCATTGTAATTTAACCTTTTCATTTGTTTGGCCTGCAAATGGGACATAGTACCTTTAAAGGAAACCCAGACAAAAGTACAAACTGTGAAATGTGCAGGAACCTAAAGAAGAATAAGCCCACAGTATACAGACTAGATGTAAAATGATATTGTTGTTCTTCTTCTTCTTAATAATTAGTATCCCCTTTATTATTATTATTATTAATGCTATTATCATTGATATCATAATAACTTAATCATAATTTCTCCGAAGTTTGAACACACTACCATAATTGCAACAAATATGGCATCAGATAATGGCTTTGCTAATGACAACGGAACAATCCTGATTAATGACTATCGTGAAATATTGGATGAATCTCATCTAAAGCGCATTTCCTCTTGCGATTGCAACCCAAATCTAAACAATTTACAGAATCACGTGTCTCCTACAGCATCCGATCTGCCTATTAGTACCTTATTGTATTTTGATAATGATTCTACTACTAACAGTTATCATCCTGATTATTATAAATTCTTGCAGGTATTCTTCAGAAACATGTTGGTCGTAAGATGGCACATTGAAATGTCTGCAGTATACTTATAGTCAAAATGAAGAAAAGGTTTTATATAAATAGTATCTGAAACGTGGTTAACAGTTTGGTAATAGACAATAATTAATGCTGTTAAAATCGATAAATATGGCTAAGTAAGAAAATATATAGGTGATAAACGTGGTGGTGGTGGTGTCTGCATCTATATTAATAATACTCTTTTCTTATTGTAAATGGAATGGTATTGATCATGATTCCTTAGAAGCAGTATGGATTAAACTAAAACTTAAACACAAAAGTTTGACAGTTTACTGTTTATACAGACCTCCAAATGCAAAACCAGATTGGTTTGATCATTATTTTGTTCGTTGTATTAAAATTAGTGTAAATTTAGAACAAAAAACAGTCATTCTTGGTGATGTCAATATTGATTATTTTGATTCTGATATTACTGGTAGATAGTTTATTGATTACCTTGAGAACTCTTATATAACACAGTTAATAAATTCACTCACTAGTATGATTACGATAACATCATCTAAATGCATTGATCAAATCTTTACAGCGAGTCCAGGTATACATTTTAGTAACGTGTGTCGCTCGAATATCTCTCAGTGATCATTTTAAAATTAATATCTGTCTAAACCCGAGTAAACAGTCGACTAAGCATACAACTCCAGTCATTGGTTTAAGATATTTTCAGTATAAGATAGTAAATAGGATTTTGTATTTTAACAAGCAACTGTATAAGATGAAAATAGCGAGTAATGTAAAATGTTAGTTACATTTAGTATTTAAACGTACGTGTACAATATTGAGGATCATCTGGATTGCCTATCACGGCCATATATAGAAAATAACAAGTACACCAATAAACCTTATAACAAATATATAAATTAATCAATTGAATAAATAAATATATAAAATAATTAAAGAAATTTATATATAGATTACAGTTGCTTTGCTTATGCAATAGTAAGTCTCCTTTTAGAGTATGGAATATTTTGGGCGTTTCCAATTAAGAGAAAGCTGACACTTATTGGCTTATATACCTAAACTAGATTATATATGCTAGATAAATTTTTCTTAGTCAGAAACCTGTCAAAGAAGGACAAACTTATCAATTGCCCCTCAATCAATTACGCTGTACGCTATAATGTTTCAATAGGATATCGACAATAATCTTACGACGATTTCGTCAAACGATGCCCTGGTTGTTTTGAATGATTATCCGTCATGAAAATATGATTTCCATCAGAACTTTCGCTTTTCTGCACAGTTCCCTCGTTATTGTCGTTGTTTGTTTTGTTGGTTGCCAATTTGATGCCAGAGTAATTAATTGGAAACGCCCGAAATATTCCATTCTCTAAAAGGAGACTTACTATTGCATAAGCAAAGCAACTGTAATTGCTGAGCTGTTTGAATCCCCTCTCGAGGCCCAGGCCAAGGGTGGATACATTTATTTTCAAACTTATTTCCACTCAAACCGTAAAACATAAAATATAACAAAGGTAAACGTATAGATTAGTATTTTTAAGCAAAATATTGATTTAAAAAAGGGTTGATGAAAAGAGTCACAAGTCATGTATATAGTAAACAGTTGACAACACAAAATATAACATATGGACAAGAGAGGGGTGGAATTAAAGATGGTAGGAATCTTATGGATCGCAGGAATTAACTCCTTGAAATGCTAGAGCGCTGTAATGGCAGCCGTGCTAATGCCATGGTAATAATCGGGAGCGCCAGGAGTGTCAAGTCTGACAGACATGAGCGCTATACAAGAACCCACTATTATTATTATTATTATTATTAGTGCTTTCAACCTTTGTAAATTAACAGAAACCCCCCCCCCCCCCAATGACCCGTCAAACACCATGGTCATAAAGAGAGAGGGAGAGAGAGATAAAGAGAATGGGAGATAGAGAGAGAGAGAGGGATGAAGAGAATGGGAGAGAGAGAGAGAGAGGGATGAAGAGAATGGGAGATAGAGAGAGAGAGGGATGAAGAGAATGAGAGATAGAGAGAGAGAGAGGGATGAAGAGAATGGGAGATAGAGAGAGAGAGAGGGATGAAGAGAATGGGAGAGAGAGAGAGAGAGAGGGATGAAGAGAATGGGAGATAGAGAGAGAGAGGGATGAAGAGAATGGGAGAGAGAGAGAGGGATGAAGAGAATGGGAGAGAGAGAGAGAGAGAGAGGGATGAAGAGAATGGGAGATAGAGACAGAGAGAGAGAGATGAAGAGAATGGGAGAGAGAGAGAGAGAGAGGGATGAAGAGAATGGGAGAGAGAGAGAGAAAGAGGGATGAAGAGAATGGGAGAGAGAGAGAGAGAGGGATGAAGAGAATGGGAGAGAGAGAGAGAGAGAGAGGGATGAAGAGAATGGGAGATAGAGAGAGAGAGATGAAGAGAATGGAAGAGAGAGAGAGAGAGAGAGATGAAGAGAATGGGAGAGAGAGAGAGAGAGAGAGGGATGAAGAGAATGGGAGATAGTGAGAGAGAGATGAAGAGAATGGGAGAGAGAGAGAGAGAGAGAGGGATGAAGAGAATGGGAGATAGAGAGAGAGAGATGAAGAGAATGGGAGAGAGAGAGAGAGAGAGAGAGATGAAGAGAATGGGAGATAGAGACAGAGAGAGAGAGATGAAGAGAATGGGAGAGAGAGAGAGAGAGAGAGGGATGAAGAGAATGGGAGAGAGAGAGAGAAAGAGGGATGAAGAGAATGGGAGAGAGAGAGAAAGAGGGATGAAGAGAATGGGAGAGAGAGAGAGAGAGGGATGAAGAGAATGGGAGAGAGAGAGAGAGAGATGAAGAGAATGGGAGAGAGAGAGAGAGAGAGAGAGGGATGAAGAGAATGGGAGAGAGAGAGAGAAGAGGGATGAAGAGAATGGGAGATAGAGAGAGAGAGAGGGATGAAGAGAATGGGAGAGAGAGAGAGAAAGAGGGATGAAGAGAATGGGAGATAGAGAGAGAGAGAGAGAGGGATGAAGAGAATGGGGAGAGAGAGAGAGAGAGAGGGATGAAGAGAATGGGAGAGATAGAGAGAGAGAGAGAGATGAAGAGAATGGGAGAGAGAGAGAGAGAGAGAGGGATGAAGAGAATGGGAGAGATAGAGAGAGAGAGAGGGATGAAGAGAATGGGAGAGAGAGAGAGAGAGAGAGGGATGAAGAGAATGGGAGAGAGAGAGAGAGAGAGGGATGAAGAGAATGGGAGAGAGAGAGAGAGAGGGATGAAGAGAGTGGGAGATAGAGAGAGAGAGAGGGATGAAGAGAATGGGAGATAGAGAGAGAGGGGGATGAAGAGATGGGAGGTAGAGAGGGAGAAGGGAATGAAGAGAATGGGAGATAGAGACAGAGAGAGAGAGATGAAGAGAATGGGAGAGAGAGAGAGAGAGAGGGATGAAGAGAATGGGAGAGAGAGAGAGAGAGGGATGAAGAGAATGGGAGATAGAGAGAGAGAGGGGGATGAAGAGAATGGGAGAGAGAGAGAGAGAGATGAAGAAAATGAGAGATAGAGAGAGAGAGGGGGGTGAAGAGAATGGGAGATAGAGAGAGAGAGAGGGATGAAGAGAATGGGAGATAGAGAGAGAGAGAGAGAGGGATGAAGAGAATGGGAGATAGAGAGAGAGAGGGGGATGAAGAGAATGGGAGAGAGAGAGAGAGATGAAGAAAATGAGAGATAGAGAGAGAGAGGGGGTGAAGAGAATGGAGAGAGAGAGAGAAAGAGGGATGAAGAGAATGGGAGAGAGAGAGAGAGATGAAGAAAATGAGAGATAGAGAGAGAGAGGGGGGTGAAGAGAATGGGAGATAGAGAGAGAGAGAGGGATGAAGAGAATGAGAGATAGAGAGAGAGAGGGGGATGAAGAGAATGGGAGAGAGAGAGAGAAAGAGGGATGAAGAGAATGGGAGAGATAGAGAGAGAGAGAGAGATGAAGAGAATGGGAGAGATAGAGAGAGAGAGAGGGGGATGAAGAGAATGGGAGAGAGAGAGAGGGGGATGAAGAGAATGGGAGGTAGAGAGGGAGAAGGGAATGAAGAGAATGGGAGATAGAGAGAGAGAGAGGGATGAAGAGAATGGGAGAGAGAGAGAGAGAGAGAGGGGGATGAAGAGAATGGGAGAGAGAGAGAGAAAGAGGGATGAAGAGAATGGGAGATAGAGAGAGAGAGAGAGAGAGGGATGAAGAGAATGGGAGAGAGAGAGAGAGAGAGAGAGGGATGAAGAGAATGGGAGATAGAGAGAGAGGGGGATGAAGAGAATGGGAGGTAGAGAGGGAGAAGGGAATGAAGAGAATGGGAGATAGAGACAGAGAGAGAGAGAGATGAAGAGAATGGGAGAGAGAGAGAGAGAGAGAGAGGGATGAAGAGAATGGGAGAGAGAGAGAGAGAGAGAGGGATGAAGAGAATGGGAGATAGAGAGAAGGGAATGAAGAGAATGGGAGATAGAGACAGAGAGAGAGAGATGAAGAGAATGGGAGAGAGAGAGAGAGAGAGAGGGATGAAGAGAATGGGAGAGAGAGAGAGAGAGAGAGAGAGGGATGAAGAGAATGGGAGATAGAGAGAGAGAGGGGATGAAGAGAATGGGAGAGAGAGAGAGAGAGATGAAGAAAATGAGAGATAGAGAGAGAGAGGGGGGTGAAGAGAATGGGAGATAGAGAGAGAGAGAGGGATGAAGAGAATGGGAGATAGAGAGAGAGAGAGAGAGGGATGAAGAGAATGGGAGATAGAGAGAGAGAGGGGGATGAAGAGAATGGGAGAGAGAGAGAGAGAGATGAAGAAATGAGAGATAGAGAGAGAGAGGGGGGTGAAGAGAATGGGAGAGAGAGAGAGAAAGAGGGATGAAGAGAATGGGAGAGAGAGAGAGAGATGAAGAAATGAGAGATAGAGAGAGAGAGGGGGGTGAAGAGAATGGGAGATAGAGAGAGAGAGAGGGATGAAGAGAATGAGAGATAGAGAGAGAGAGGGGGATGAAGAGAATGGGAGAGAGAGAGAGAAAGAGGGATGAAGAGAATGGGAGAGATAGAGAGAGAGAGAGAGATGAAGAGAATGGGAGAGATAGAGAGAGAGAGAGGGGGATGAAGAGAATGGTGAGAGAGAGAGAGAGGGGGATGAAGAGAATGGGAGGTAGAGAGGGAGAAGGGAATGAAGAGAATGGGAGATAGAGAGAGAGAGAGGGATGAAGAGAATGGGAGAGAGAGAGAGAGAGGGGGGGATGAAGAGAATGGGAGAGAGAGAGAGAAAGAGGGATGAAGAGAATGGGAGATAGAGAGAGAGAGAGAGAGAGGGATGAAGAGAATGGGAGAGAGAGAGAGAGAGAGAGGGATGAAGAGAATGGGAGATAGAGAGAGAGGGGGATGAAGAGAATGGGAGGTAGAGAGGGAGAAGGGAATGAAGAGAATGGGAGATAGAGACAGAGAGAGAGAGATGAAGAGAATGGGAGAGAGAGAGAGAGAGAGAGGGATGAAGAGAATGGGAGAGAGAGAGAGAGAGAGAGAGGGATGAAGAGAATGGGAGATAGAGAGAGAGGGGGGGGATGAAGAGAATGGGAGGTAGAGAGGGAGAAGGGAATGAAGAGAATGGGAGATAGAGACAGAGAGAGAGAGATGAAGAGAATGGGAGAGAGAGAGAGAGAGAGAGGGATGAAGAGAATGGGAGAGAGAGAGAGAGAGAGAGGGATGAAGAGAATGGGAGATAGAGAGAGAGAGGGGATGAAGAGAATGGGAGAGAGAGAGAGAGATGAAGAGAATGGGAGATAGAGAGAGAGAGGGGGATGAAGAGAATGGGAGAGAGAGAGAGAGAGAGAGGGATGAAGAGAATGGGAGATAGAGAGAGAGGGGGATGAAGAGAATGGGAGGTAGAGAGGGAGAAGGGAATGAAGAGAATGGGAGATAGAGAGAGAGAGAGAGAGAGGGATGAAGAGAATGGGAGAGAGAGAGAGAGAGAGAGGGATGAAGAGAATGGAGATAGAGAGAGAGGGGGATGAAGAGAATGGGAATTAGAGAGGGAGAAGGGAATGAAGAGAATGGGAGATAGAGACAGAGAGAGAGAGATGAAGAGAATGGGAGAGAGAGAGAGAGAGAGAGAGGGATGAAGAGAATGGGAGAGAGAGAGAGAGAGAGAGGGATGAAGAGAATGGGAGATAGAGAGAGAGAGAGGGGGATGAAGAGAATGGGAGGTAGAGAGGGAGAAGGGAATGAAGAGAATGGGAGATAGAGACAGAGAGAGAGAGATGAAGAGAATGGGAGAGAGAGAGAGAGAGAGAGGGATGAAGAGAATGGGAGAGAGAGAGAGAGAGAGAGGGATGAAGAGAATGGGAGATAGAGAGAGAGAGGGGGATGAAGAGAATGGGAGAGAGAGAGAGAGATGAAGAAAATGAGAGATAGAGAGAGAGAGGGGGGTGAAGAGAATGGGAGATAGAGAGAGAGAGAGGGATGAAGAGAATGGGAGATAGAGAGAGAGAGAGAGAGGGATGAAGAGAATGGGAGATAGAGAGAGAGAGGGGGATGAAGAGAATGGGAGAGAGAGAGAGAGATGAAGAAAATGAGAGATAGAGAGAGAGAGGGGGGTGAAGAGAATGGGAGAGAGAGAGAGAAAGAGGGATGAAGAGAATGGGAGAGAGAGAGAGAGATGAAGAAAATGAGAGATAGAGAGAGAGAGGGGGGTGAAGAGAATGGGAGATAGAGAGAGAGAGAGGGATGAAGAGAATGAGAGATAGAGAGAGAGAGGGGGATGAAGAGAATGGGAGAGAGAGAGAGAAAGAGGGATGAAGAGAATGGGAGAGATAGAGAGAGAGAGAGAGATGAAGAGAATGGGAGAGATAGAGAGAGAGAGAGGGATGAAGAGAATGGGAGAGAGAGAGAGAAAGAGGGATGAAGAGAATGGGAGAGAGAGAGAGAAAGAGGGATGAAGAGAATGAGAGATAGAGAGAGAGAGGGGGATGAAGAGAATGGGAGAGAGAGAGAGAAAGAGGGATGAAGAGAATGGGAGATAGAGAGAGAGAGAGAGAGGGATGAAGAGAATGGGAGAGAGAGAGAGAGAGAGGGGGATGAAGAGAATGGGAGAGAGAGAGAGAAAGAGGGATGAAGAGAATGGGAGATAGAGAGAGAGAGAGGGATGAAGAGAATGGGAGAGAGAGAGAGAGAGGGATGAAGAGAATGAGAGATAGAGAGAGAGAGAGGGATGAAGAGAATGGGAGATAGAGAGAGAGAGAGGGATGAAGAGAATGGGAGATAGAGAGAGAGGGGGATGAAGAGAATGGGAGGTAGAGAGGGAGAAGGGAATGAAGAGAATGGGAGATAGAGACAGAGAGAGAGAGATGAAGAGAATGGGAGAGAGAGAGAGAGAGAGAGGGATGAAGAGAATGGGAGAGAGAGAGAGAGGGATGAAGAGAATGGGAGATAGAGAGAGAGAGGGGGATGAGAGAAATGGGAGAGAGAGAGAGAGATGAAGAAAATGAGAGATAGAGAGAGAGAGGGGGGTGAAGAGAATGGGAGAGAGAGAGAGAAAGAGGGATGAAGAGAATGGGAGAGAGAGAGAGAGATGAAGAAAATGAGAGATAGAGAGAGAGAGGGGGGTGAAGAGAATGGGAGATAGAGAGAGAGAGAGGGATGAAGAGAATGAGAGATAGAGAGAGAGAGAGGGATGAAGAGAATGGGAGAGAGAGAGAGAAAGAGGGATGAAGAGAATGGGAGAGAGAGAGAAAGAGGGATGAAGAGAATGGGAGAGAGAGAGAGAAAGAGGGATGAAGAGAATGAGAGATAGAGAGAGAGAGAGGGATGAAGAGAATGGGAGAGAGAGAGAGAAAGAGGGATGAAGAGAATGGGAGAGAGAGAGAGAAAGAGGGATGAAGAGAATGAGAGATAGAGAGAGAGAGAGGGATGAAGAGAATGGGAGAGAGAGAGAGAAAGAGGGATGAAGAGAATGGGAGAGAGAGAGAGAGAGATGAAGAAAATGAGAGATAGAGAGAGAGAGGGGGGTGAAGAGAATGGGAGAGGGAGAGAGAAAGAGGGATGAAGAGAATGGGAGAGAGAGAGAGAGATGAAGAAAATGAGAGATAGAGAGAGAGAGAGGGGGGTGAAGAGAATGGGAGATAGAGAGAGAGAGAGGGGGATGAAGAGAATGAGAGATAGAGAGAGAGAGAGGGATGAAGAGAATGGGAGAGAGAGAGAGAAAGAGGGATGAAGAGAATGGGAGAGAGAGAGAGAAAGAGGGATGAAGAGAATGGGAGAGAGAGAGAGAAAGAGGGATGAAGAGAATGAGAGATAGAGAGAGAGAGAGGGATGAAGAGAATGGGAGAGAGAGAGAGAAAGAGGGATGAAGAGAATGAGAGATAGAGAGAGAGAAAGAGGGATGAAGAGAATGGGGAAGAGAGAGAGAAAGAGGGATGAAGAGAATGGGAGAGAGAGAGAGAAAGAGGGATGAAGAGAATGGGAGAGAGAGAGAGAAAGAGGGATGAAGAGAATGAGAGATAGAGAGGGAGAGAGGGATGAAGAGAATGGGAGAGAGAGAGAAAGAGGGATGAAGAGAATGGGAGAAAGAGAGAGAAAGAGGGATGAAGAGAATGAGAGATAGAGAGAGAGAGAGGGATGAAGAGAATGGGAGAGAGAGAGAGAAAGAGGGATGAAGAGAATGGGAGAGAGAGAGAGAAGAGGGATGAAGAGAATGAGAGATAGAGAGAGAGAGAGGGATGAAGAGAATGGGAGAGAGAGAGAGAAAGAGGGATGAGAGAATGGAGAGAGAAAGAGGGATGAAGAGAATGGGAGAGAGAGAGAGGGATGAAGAGAATGGGAGAGAGAGAGAGAAAGAGGGATGAAGAGAATGGGAGAGAGAGAGAGGGATGAAGAGAATGGGAGAGAGAGAGAGAGAAAGAGGGATGAAGAGAATGGGAGAGAGAGAGAGAAAGAGGGATGAAGAGAATGGGAGAGAGAGAGAGAAAGAGGGATGAAGAGAATGAGAGATAGAGAGAGAGAGAGGGATGAAGAGAATGGGAGAGAGAGAGAGAAAGAGGGATGAAGAGAATGGGAGAGAGAGAGAGAAAGAGGGATGAAGAGAATGAGAGATAGAGAGAGAGAGAGGGATGAAGAGAATGGGAGAGAGAGAGAGAAAGAGGGATGAAGAGAATGGGAGAGAGAGAGAGAGAGATGAAGAAAATGAGAGATAGAGAGAGAGAGGGGGGTGAAGAGAATGGGAGATAGAGAGAGAGAGAGGGATGAAGAGAATGAGAGATAGAGAGCGAGAGAGGGGGATGAAGAGAATGGGAGATAGAGAGAGAGAGAGATATAGTGATGAAGAGAATGGGAGATAGAGAGAGAGAGGGATAAGAAAATCTTCTGTGTGCCCATGCCTTAAAGATAAACTTTAGTACTGGTAATGCGATTGCATTGTGAAAGAAAAGGTGTGGAAAGGATCAGAAACAGTTGATCATGTAGCATGTAAGTATTGGTGTGCACTGCAAGGTTCTGGGGTCATCAAAATCATAATAAATTTGACCAAGTCTTGGTAAAGTAACAAGCGCTGTACACAGAAAGCTATATGTGGGACAACACACATGTTGTCGGGGCTGGTACTACCTTGATTTCCTTGTCTTTCTATGCTCATAACTCAGCCAGTATACATTTTCTTCCAAAATTGTTTGGCACATTTCATTTATTTGTAATCTTGAACATTCAGTGTAAGTTTCGTTTGATTCTGTGAGAATTAATTTTCTTTTTTTTTACCAGAACTCAAGTTTACATTTATGCCATAATGCATGGCCAACCAGAGGATTTTTTTTATTTTGGGGTCCGGGGTAAAATGCAATAAATTATTGAAAATTTATTGCATTTTCTGTATTTTATTTTATTTATGGAAACTGCCCCCTACCCTAGCCCCCGCTGCGTACATTCATGGTTCAGTGACAAAACAATGGCCTCGTAATTGTGAGGCTCCAGGATCAAAACCGTGTCGATGTGCTATATTAGTGCCCTTTTGAGGGGCATTAATCCTCATTACTGTCATTTATGACTTGAGGGCATAGGTCCCCTAGTTAATAAGCATAGTAGCATACACATGCTTTAGCAGTCCCGCAAAACATACATTGGCAAATTATTATTCAATAAAATCTGAGAATGTATACTATTATCTAGATCTATTATTTTTAAATAATTTTTTTAATAATTCCATAAATTGGGATAAAACTAAAATATTCCACCTTTATGAGCGACAGTGTACTTGTCAGTGCTCCCTAGAGTTAATGAACAACCCTATAATACCTAATACAAAAAAAAATAGTGCATGCGGAAAAAAAATGCTGGTTTCCTAATGACCGTGAGGTTTAAAATTACATTTTACATATATTTATACATGATATATATATATGAAAATATATGAAGTTGCATTATGCTATCTTTTTTAATAATACCTGTACTTTGCACTATGCCACTCATCCAAACTCTCTCTTTCTTTATATTTTTCTTGTGCGCCTCGGAATAGAATTGTCTAGATCCCTGGTCTAGATAGACGGCGCTATATATATATATATATATATATATATACGTATATATATATATATATATGCCTATTATTATTATTATTATTTTACATATAATTCTAAGATGGAAAAGAAGAAGAAAAAATAAAATTTCTTAAATTTCAACATCAATATGAATAAAAGTCAATAAATAAATACACAAACAGTGAAAGTATACATCAAGTTCATATTTATGAATACATTCAGGAGGATTTTCAAGTTTTATCACTTAATAAATAATCAAAATCTCATTCCATGAATAGCTGGACTTTTGATCCCATACGTATATCTGCTTAAATATTAAATCATAGAAACCATTTTTTTACAGAAGACACACAACTATATATATACTGGCAAAGCATCAATACCTTTCTTAATAATAATAATAATAATAATAGTAATAATAACATTCTGGCTTTATATACATGAAGTGCTAAGTATGTGTAAGATATCTGTTATCTTTGACACTAATATTATTATCCTGTTCATAGTATTTAGACTTGGCCGCACACAATGCGTTCACATTCTCTGCACATTCTTCGCTCCCTGTTGAGCATCCTACCAGGTACCTATTTATTTCTTGGGTGGATAGAAGCAATGTAGATCAAATCCCTTGCTTAAGGACATGTTTGCGGCACCAGAGATTCAACCCACAACCATTTCATCTTCAGTCGAGCATAACTTGACTAGCTCACATCTTTTAAGCCATTATGCTAATACCTTTTTATATAGAACAACAATTTATAATGTCATTTGTGTTACAGTATATTCTATACACATGTATAAACCTGTTTTGTGTACATTATAATTATATCAATCTGTCTTAGTCATATTATAGTACTATTTGTCATCTATTTAACCTGTTGAATCTATATAGCCGTTATGATATTTACATATATGCATTAATTAGACAAACTTTTAACTCAAGGTGAATACATTTCATGCAAGCTAGGTGTATATACATCCAAACAAGCATTTTAGTTATGGCAAACTACATGTTTATAATGCACATAATTAAACCTGTTCATTACTTGATGCCACTGTGTTTTCTTGAACAATATTCTGTATCTAAAGAAACAAAAGTCATATCAATGAAACCTAATATAAAACATATAGGGGTGATTTGGGACACACAAAATCTGCGGTATCATAATAAAAAGATATTTTGACTTCCAGGAAGCCACTTAAAAACACAAAAAAATAGGATTCATAGATAATGGAAAATGCTTGTAAAAGGGATTTTGTACAATCTGCATTAACTCTTTTTCATGTTGAAATGAATGATAGAGAGGTTGGTTATCAAGTTAAATATAGGGGATCATTTTGAAACCCAGGAACAGTGTTACATCATCATTACATATTATAAAATAGCTCTAGTATTCTAAGCATCGTGATTGGTCAAAACGCGTCACATGACATGCACCTATTTTTAATTCATTCATCGTGCCAAAAAAAGCGCTGTCAAAAGTAATATTGCACGCATATTACAAGCGCAGCGTACGCGTATAGCAAGTAGCAAGGTCTTATCTTTTCTAGAACCAACATAACTCTCCTAGACTCTAACGTTAGATCTAGACTTTCGTTTGTTTTGATTTTCATTTGTCGCTATTTTATAAAACAAATAACACAATACTCAAGGACATATTGAAGTCCAGAACTGTAATTCTAACAATAACATCTGCAAAATCAGACAACTTTTTGATGGAACAAAATTTACATTTACTTGATCGAATCTTTCATGTGCTGCTTTGAGACAATATTGCAGCAGCTATCACACAGAGCCTATATGAAGGTTGAGACTAAATATTAGGCATTTCAGACCATGCTCATCTAAACAGTCAACTACCATGCAAGATGTATTGCTCTGCAGACTGCAGTACACCAAAAGATTTTGTATATTTGAACTTAATAACCATGACATCACAATTGCTTAACATGTATGATGGCCAGAAGGGGGCGCTATACAACATTTGAATTCAAGCATCTTTTATTTCTAAAATTAGCCTACACCAAAAATCTTATTTACACACACACAAAAACGTATAAATAAAACTTCTTTGGTACTGATTGCAACTCTACTTTATATGCTCAGACTCCAACTATGAACTGGCTAATTATTGTCAGAAAGAAAATTTCAAAAAAAAAGTATTGTGTGTCTCGTTTACGAATGACATGAGTATTTCAAGCCCCGAAGTCCCTCATGTTAGTTGATTAGGTACCCCCTCCTGCGAGAGTGGCCTCACCCAATTAACAACTAAATCTAACTGCACCAGTTGGGATACTAGAAGTGGCTACTCATTTTGTGTTACCACGCCCACTAGTCGTCATCTTTCTTTATTCTGTCTTCCTTTCAAGGTAAGAAAGAAACTTGTATTATTTAATATTATTGTTGTATATTCCTGTTCATCATAAAATGTGTATTTGAACAACTGTTAGCTTCATTATTCCCATATCTTGTAGTAATGTGTAAAAAAAAAAGATATAATAATGGTGTTTGGATTTTGTATTAATTAACATTTATTTCCTTCTCAACAGTACAATCTGAAACACAATATATATATATATATAAATAAATTATATATGTAACAATGATTTCAACATAGAGTATACAGTAAATAATTCAGATAACAGAAGGAGGCGAAAACTCGAAAAGCATAGTTTGAGTTGGGAACGCCCATAATAAGTTAACACAGTTACTGAAAGGACATTATAGATATTATTATGACAATTAAATATGGATAACAGCACGTTGATAGGAGAGAAAAAATAGTAAATGGAAGAAAAACTGAGAAGAGAATTAAGAGAATGGTATGTTGGATTATATGATATTTTGACTATGAGTTGAAATATAAGAATTGGGAAGAGATAATTTCATTGATGACAACATTGTTAACACTTGTAGTAATGATTAAAAAAACTATTATCGAGTTTGTGAAGTTGATGTTCATGTTGTTTAACTTAGACAACATTTAAGTAAGTTTTGAATAGAGAATACTTTATTGCTGTCTGTATAGTTAAATTGTGCTTACATGCATGATATACATATATATATATATATATGTATATATATATATATATATATATATATATATATTCTTAGGAATCCTAGCCAAGGACATGTGCCATTAACTATGCACAGGTATAATGAATTACATGCCAAAAGACATTGCTTTGGCATGTAATTCATTATACCTGTACACAACTAATGGCACATGTCCTTGCTATTAAAGATTCCTAAGAATATATACTAGAATATGTAACAATTTGTTACATATTCTAGTTTCAGTCAGTCACAGTCTGCAATGTATCTGTTCGGTAGTAACATGCATATAGGAAAAAAGGAAAAGTTGATTTTCAGTAAGAAAAATGCAAAAAATTCTTCCTGCATTGGGAGGGGGGACACACCCTCCTAGACCCTCTCTTGCCCGCGCCCTCGAAAAGGCCCACCTCATAATAATTTCAGCACACCTCATTTGCCCTTCCTTCTGTCATTAACCCTCTCTCTCTCTCTCTCTCTTTCCCCTCTTCCTTTTCCTTCGTCCCGTCTTGATATATTCCCTATCCCTCCACCTCTTCTCTTTTGCATTTAATTGCATGCCCCCCCTTCTCATTCACGTATATCTCTATCTTTTTCCTACTCTCTCTCCTTCGCTCTGACAAGTTTTTCAACAGCGTATAGTGCAGTATTACGACAAATAATTGCTCCGAGATATTAAGTGAGCATGCAGATTTCACAATTTTACAACTCTTACAACATTTGAACAAGGGTCACTATACGAATTACACGAATTCCGCCCAATTATAACACGTATCGGCTATGACGTCATTTTCAGGCCCCTCTGTTTTGCCCATTTTCCGACCCGTTTTTCCCTTGAAATTTTGCAAGTGCAGTCTGGGTGCCACACGCAGGGCCTCTTGAAGCCGGAGTTTTAAAATCTGCCTTGGGGGGGGGGGGGGGGGTTAGACGCCATTTAACTCCCGGGATGGTTATTATTAGTATGGACGGTCATGACACGCTTCATGTCATGTTCTTCATTCACCAAAATCCACCCGTTATGCACGCAGGGCTGCTTGTAAGCCCTATCTGTGTCCCTTCCATTATCCTGATTCCAGTCACAAATTCATATTGGAGGGCTCTTGATGAATTCATTTAACAGTTGATTCCGCTCGGTTGATTCTGTTGTCGGATTATTTGGCAGAGAGATAAAGAAGTGAATATTCTCATGACTAGCAACTATGTATTATTATTCTTTCTTTTTTCATCGTCTCGATCTACAATGCTATTTGAAAAATATTTGATGACAAAAGATGGCACTCTGGTACAATGTGTATGTAGCATCACACTCGCATGTACGCACAGGGGCGTCGCCAAGGGGGGTGGGGTGCGACACCCCCCCCCCCCCACCCCCCTTGTCAGGATATTGTCGGTAAAATTGCGCTGCCGTCGGGAAAAACGAGAAAAGGGGGAGGGAGAAAAGAGAGGGAAAGGGAAAGAAAAGAACAAAAGAAAAGGAAAAGAAAAGAAAGAAAGGAAAAGAAAGGAAAGAAAGGAAAAGAAAGGAAAGAAAAGAGAAGAAAGAAAGAGAAAAAAAAAGAGGGAGGAGAGGAAAGAAAGGAAAAGAAAAGAAAGGAAGAAAAAAGGAGAAAAGAGAAAAGGTAAACAAAAGAAACGGGGGATGAAATACGTCTATGATGAAAGAGAGGAGAGAGCAGGCGCGGATCCAGGGGGGGGGGCCGAGCGGGCCTTGCCCCCCCCCCCCCCCCCCCCGGCAAAAAAAAAAAAAAAAAAAAAAGAGAGAAGAAAGGAAAGAAGGGAAAGGGAAAGAGGAGAGAAAGGGAAAGAAAGAAGAGGAAGAAGAAAAGAAAAGGGAGAAGAAGGAGATCGGGGGGGGGGGGCGAAAGGGCCTTGCCTCCCAGGCTGTTGCCCCCCCCCCCCCCATCAAAAAAATAATAGAGAAGGAAGGAAAGGGAAAGAAAAAAGGAAAATAGGAGATACTGGCGTACTGATAGAGGGGAGGGGGAGGGCTTGGGGAAATCAAATTCAAACGTGTTTTATTTCTAATTCCATAATTGTGGATTACAAATAATGCTGAAATGACATAATTTCCGAGATTTTTCCTCACTTTTTAGTAAATTATACTTTTGTATGCGTTTGTTGAAAATGACAAATGACAAATGATAAATTTACAGCCAGGCAAGAAATATGATTCTTGATATTCCTACATGTCAGGGCCCGAGGAGCGGCGGGAATCGGGAGCCTCGAGCCCCCCCCCCCCCACACTTTAACAACAAAAGTATATTAAACAGAAATAAAAAAAGAAAGAGAGCAAGAAAGAAAGAATAGTTAACTGCCAGTGTTACCAAATAAAGAGGCATCAAAATATGATCATCTGACCGTGATTAAATGCCTAAAACCCCTAAGCTTCCGGGGGATCTATCCCCTGGATTCCACCTAGGGCTCTAAGGTGGGCCCTTCGATGCTCATCTGACGGTTATTTAATGCCTAAAACCCCTGATTGTGGGGGGGCTCCGCCCCCTGGATCCCACGCCAAATAGTGTCCTGCCAGTGACACAAAATAATAAGGATTATAACAAAATGCTCATCTGACCGTAAATAAACGCCTAAAACCCCTGAGCTTCCGGGGCTCTGCCCCCTGGATTCCACCTTGGGCCCTAAGACGGGCCCTTCGATGCTCAGTTGACGGTAATTTAATGCCTAAAACCCCTGATTTTGGGGGCCTTTGTCCCCTTGACCCCACGCCTAAGTGTCCTGCCAGTGTGACAAAATAATAAGGATTATAACAAATGCTCATCTGACCGTAATTAAACGCCTAAAAACCCCGAGCTTCCGAGGGCTCCACCGCCTCGACCCCACCAGGGGCCCTAAAGGCGGGGCCCTAAGGCGGGCCCCTGAATGCTTGTCTGACCGTAATTTATTGCCTTAAACGTCTGAGTTTCAGGGTCGGACAAGGTATCAAAATGTGTTAATCTGACCGCAGGCGCGTAGCCAGGGGGGCGGTGGGAGCGATACCCAAACAATCACCCCCCCCCCTAAAAAAAAGAAGAGGAGAGAAAAGAAAGAGGACGTAGAAAGAAAAAGGAGCAGACAAAGAACATCTTTAAAACTCAGACGAGGATTAAGCATCGAGAACGGTACAACGAATCGTCTTGTTTCTCTAATGATTTAAAGAAATGTAAAAGCTTCCGCGCTTCGCGCAAGAGGGGGGGGGGGGTGGGACTGAATTTAGACAAGAATTAAGAGTCGAGAACGGTACAACGAATTGTCTTCTTTCTCCAATGATTTAATGAATTGTAAAAGCTTCAGCGCTACGCGCGGGAGGGGGGGGGGGGTAACTGAATTCAGACGAGGATTATTTTCGAGAACGGTACAACGAATCGTCTTCTTTCTCTAATAAATTAATGAAACGTCAAAGCTTCCGCGCTTCGCGCAGGAGGGGTTGAGGGGTTGGGACTACATTTAGACAAGAATTAAGAGTCGAGAACGGTACAACGAATCGTCTTCTTTCACTAATGATTTAATGAATCGTAAAAGCTTTCGCGCTTCGCGCGGGAGGGGCCGGGAGGGGGGGGGGGGCGAAAATGAATTCAGACTAGGATTATTTTCGAGAACGGTACAACGAATTGTCTTTTTTCTCTAATGATTTAATGAATCGTAAAAGCTTCCGCGCTTTGCGCGGTAGGGGGAAAACTGAATTCAGACGAGGATTAAGAGTCGAGAAATGTACAACGAATCGTCTTGTTTCTCTAATGATTTAATGAAACGTAAAAGCTTCCGCGCTTCGCGCGGGAGGGGGTAACCTGTATTTAGACGAGGATTAAGAGTCGAGAACTGTACAACGAATCGTCTTCTTTCTCTAATGATTTAATGAATCGTAAAAGCTTCCGCGCTTCGCGCAGGAGGGCCCGGGGGGGGGGGGCGGTGAAAATGAATTCAGATGAGGACTATTTTCGAGAACGGTACAACGAATAGTCTTCTTTCTCTAATGATTTAATGAAACGTAAAAGCTTCCGCGCTTCGCGCGGTGGGGGAAAACTAAATTCAGACGAGGATTAAGAGTCGAGAAATGTACAACGAATCGTCTTGTTTCTCTAATGATTTAATGAAACGTAAAAGCTTCCGCGCTTTGCGCGGGAGGGGGTAACCTGTATTCAGACGAGGATTAAGAATCGAGAACTGTACAACGAATCGTCTTCTTTCTCTAATGATTTAATGAATCGTAAAAGCTTCCGCGCTTCGCGCAGGAGGGCCCGGGGGGGGGGGGGGAGGGGGCGGTGAAAATGAATTCAGATGAGGATTATTTTCGAGAACGGTACAACGAATAGTCTTCTTTCTCTAATGATTTAATGAATCGTAAAAGCTTCCGCGCTTTGCGCGGGAGGGGGACACCTGAATTCAGACGAGGATTAAGAGTCGAGAAATGTACAACGAATCGTCTTGTTTCTCTAACGATTTAATGAATCGTAAAAGCTTCCGCGCTTCGCGCGGGAGGGGGAAAACTGAATTCAGACGAGGATTAAGAGTCGAGAAATGTACAACGAATCGTCTTGTTTCTCTAATGATTTAATGAAACGTAAAAGCTTCCGCGCTTCGCGCGGGAGAGGGGAACCTGTATTCAGACGAGGATTAAGAGTCGAGAACTGTACAACGAATCGTCTTGTTTCTCTAATTATTTAATGAAACGTAAAAGTTTCCGCGCTTCGCGCGGGAGGGGTGAACCTGAATTCAGACGAGGATTGTTTACGAGAACGGTACTATGAATCGTCTTCTTTCTCTAATAATTTAATGAAACGTCAAAGCTATCGCGTTTCGAGGAGGAGGGAGGGGGGAAACTCGCCCCTCCCTGCACCCACCCCCCCCCCCCGCATTACGTCACTGCTGGTCACCATTACGTTCCAATTTTTGGCTCGCATAATTTCAAATTTGGGCCCCCCCCCCCCCCCTAAGAAATCCTGGATCCGCGCCTGGGAGAGAGAGAGGGGAGGTAAGAGCCTGAGAGAGGAGGAGTTGGAGTAAAAGAGGGGGGTTGTTGGGTGGAGTCGTCTCGTCGAGGGAGCAATAAAGACACGGGTAAATATGTTGCTGTGTCGGGTCAGCTGTGTCGGTATTCTTGCTCGATCCTCATGTACTAATATCAGAGCAGAAGTTTAAAGTCGGTGAGATGTATATTGTCGGTCGGCCGACAAGTTTTATTTTCCCTACGAACTGTGACTTTTTATCCGCTGTGACGGCTTCGAGAGTGACTACAACTACAATACTTGTATTTTCTCGAAGTTTCACTTTCCTATAATATCAGCTAAAGAAATCAGAGTTTTAAATTTTCGGGTAAACTAAATTCAAACAAAGATTAAGAGTCAACAACGGTACTACGAATCGTCTTCCTTTCTTTATATTTTGATGAAACGCCAAAAATTCCACGCTTCGCGCGGGAGGGAAAAACTTCATTTTTGACGAGTCGAGAACGGTACAAAGAATTGTCTTCTTTCTCTAATTATTAAAGAAAACGTCTAAGCTTCCGCGATTCGCGCCAGAGGGGGGAAAACTGAATTCAGATAAGTATTAAGAGTCGAGAACAGTACAACGAATCGTTTGCTTTCTCTCATAATTTAAGGAAACGTCAAAGCTTCCGCGCTTCGGGCGGAAGGAGGGAAACTGAATTCAGACAAATTAGGATTAAGGTCGCGAACGGTACAACGAATCGTCTGCTTTCTCTAATAATCTAAGGAAACGTTAAAGCTTCCGCGCTTCGCGCGAGAGGGGGAAACTGAATTCAAATAAATAGGGCTTATTATATAGAAAACAGTGCAACAAATTGTCTTCTTTCTATAATAATTTAATCAAAAGTCTAAGCTTTTCGCGCTTCGCGCGGGAAGGGGGAAGGATTAAGAGTCGAAAGCGGTACAACGAATCGTCTGCTTTCTCTAATAATTTCAGGAAACGTCGAAGCTTCCGCGCTTCGCGCTAAAGGGGGAAACTGAATTCAGACAATTAGGGCTCATTAAGAGTCGAAAACGGTACAACGAATCGTCTGCTTTCTCTAATAATTTCAGGAAACGTCAATTCTTTCGAGCTTCGCGCAAAAGGGGTGACTGAATTCAGTCAATTAGGGCTTATTAAAAGTCGAAAACGGTACAACGAATCCCGGTCTTCTTTCTCTAATAATTTAGTGAAACGTTCAAACTTCCGCTCTTCGCACTGGAGGGGGAAATTAAATTCAGATAAGGATTAAGAGTCGATCGAGAACAGTATACCAAATCGTCTGCTTTTTCTAATAATTTAATGACACGTCAAAACTTCCGTGCTTTGCGCGGGAGGGGGAGAAACTGAATTCAGACAAGGATTAAGAGTCAAGCACGGTTCCAAGAATCGTCTACTTTCTCTAATAATATAATGAAACGTCAAAACTTCCACGCTTCGCGCGGGAGGAGGAGAAACTGAATTCATCTGTAGATAAGGATTAAGAGTCGAGCACGGTTCAACGAATCGTCTACTTTCTCTAATAATTTGATGAAACGCCAAAACTTTCGCGCTTCGCGCGGGAGGGGGAGAAACTGAATTTAGACAAGAATTGACAGTCGAGAACGGTACAGCAAATCGTCTTCTTTTTATAATAGTTTAATTAACGTCAAAGCTTTCGCGCGGGAGGGGGGAAACTTCATTCAGACAAGGATTAACAGTAGAGAACGGTACAAAGAATTGTCTTCTTTCTCTAATTATTAAATAAAACGTCTAAGCTTCCGCGATTCGCGCCAGAGGGGGGAAAACTGAATTCAGATAAGGATTAAGAGTCGAGAACAGTACAACGAATCGTTTGCTTTCTCTCATAATTTAAGGAAACGTCAAAGCTTCCGCGCTTCGGGCGGAAGGAGGGAAACTGAATTCAGACAAATTAGGATTAAGGTCGCGAACGGTACAACGAATCGTCTGCTTTCTCTAATAATCTAAGGAAACGTTAAAGCTTCCGCGCTTCGCGCGAGAGGGGGAAACTGAATTCAAATAAATAGGGCTTATTATATAGAAAACAGTGCAACAAATTGTCTTCTTTCTATAATAATTTAATCAAAAGTCTAAGCTTTTCGCGCTTCGCGCGGGAAGGGGGAAGGATTAAGAGTCGAAAACGGTACAACGAATCGTCTGCTTTCTCTAATAATTTCAGGAAACGTCAATTCTTTCGAGCTTCGCGCAAAAGGGGTGACTGAATTCAGTCAATTAGGGCTTATTAAAAGTCGAAAACGGTACAACGAATCCCGGTCTTCTTTCTCTAATAATTTAGTGAAACGTTCAAACTTCCGCTCTTCGCACTGGAGGGGGAAATTAAATTCAGATAAGGATTAAGAGTCGATCGAGAACAGTATACCGGTCTTCTTTCTCTAATAATATAATGAAACGTCAAAACTTCCACGCTTCGCGCGGGAGGAGGAGAAACTGAATTCATCTGCAGATAAGGATTAAGAGTCGAGCACGGTTCAACGAATCGTCTACTTTCTCTAATAATTTGATGAAACGCCAAAACTTTCGCGCTTCGCGCGGGAGGGGGAGAAACTGAATTTAGACAAGAATTGACAGTCGAGAACGGTACAGCAAATCGTCTTCTTTTTATAATAGTTTAATTAACGTCAAAGCTTTCGCGCGGGAGAGGGGAAACTTCATTCAGACAAGGATTAACAGTAGAGAACGGTACAATAAATCGTCTTCTTTTCCTAATAATTTAAGGAGACGTCAAAGCTTCCGCGCTTCGCGCGGGAGGCCTATTACCCACACACCCCTAATGAGCGCGCTTCGCGCGCTCTTTAAGTGATTCGCTTTGTCACTACCGCCCCTCCCTAAAATAAGATCCTAGCTCCGCGCCTGAATTAAAATATATAGCTATGATGCTGACTAAGTTGACGAAATAATTCGTATATTTATGTCGTCGAGGAAAATGACCATTTTCGCATACGCAAGTACTATATATAGTCCATAAGAAAAACAATTTAGCCTTCGGCCCCGGGTTTATAGAGTTATTTTTTGTAGATATTGGAAATTTAATTTTGTCGGTAATTGGTGGCTAGTTTTGTCGGTAATCGTTGGCCTCTACACCCCCCCCCCCCACCCCCCCCCCCCCCTCTCCCCATTGAAAAAATGTCTAGCGACGCCCCCTATACATGCATGCAATCACATAATTAATGATCATCAATACCGGGTATAATAATATACAGAAACTGTATTTGAACCTGGGCCATTATTCTCTCTTGTCATTGCCTTCCTTTTTCCTCGCTTACGTCCTTCTTTACCACGTAATATGTAATGTGTATGATTAAATCATTGAGAATATAATCACTAATATCGCTGAAATTCTTCTTCTTCATCTTCTTCTTCCTGGTAGAAGTAGTAGAAATATTGGAATTTTAGAGCATATTACGATTTTTCAACAACATAAAACAAATAGTATAAGCATCCAGGGGCGGATCTAGGGGGTGTTTCGGCGGTTTAACCCCCCCCCCCCCCTTTGGCAAAAAGCTAGATCCGCCCCTGGCATCTAATAACTTCAGATGTCCGTTTGATTATGATTAAAATTTGAGTCATTTCAAGTAACAAAATAGTGTTTAGTATTTTTGCATTACCTCCAAATCGTGCTTCTTGGTTCACGTAAAAGCACGGGCATCAATGCATGCATATCGTTCTGATACAGTTCTAATTCTTTCTCATTTCTTTCCCTTTCTCTATTGTTCTCTCTCTCTCTCTCTCTCTCTCTATCTCTCTCTTTCCGTTCTGTCACTGTTCTATTCCAGATTTTTTCCATGAATGATCCAATCAACGCAACCATATTATGCATACTTATAATTAAAAGACATGAAGGGAATATAGTTTGTAAAATAACAAAAATTATGTACAATTTATTTTATTTACTTTAAAAATATAAAAATTCACCATGAATACGTATCATAAAAATAAAGGTCAAATATTAAGCTCAAATAGCCTCATAATCTGCCACTTGGAATTATTAGAATTTCAAATTTTAAGCATTTTGTTACATTTCTTTTTCCAATATTTTTAAAATAAAGCATAGGCTACTTCTGAGCACTATTTTTTTCTCCAGGGCATCTGTTATAATATCATGACTTGCACCATATCATAAAACACATTATAAAACATGATTTCTTTAAAAAAAAAAAAAACATGAATCAAAATCACAACTTTTTGCAGTAAAACAATGACTATGAGATGTACAAAAGAACATCCTTGTGAGCGATGGATGCTTTGTGGTTCACACACACACACCAAGGACATATCGGGCTTTATATTAACGGTTGCTTGTTTGTTACCATAACATGATACATTCCTGAATCTGATTTTTTTTTTGTACGGGTCATGTTCCGACATATAATGATGGCACACGATCTAACGGGCTGCATTGAAATGATCTGAGGACGAATTAATAAAATGATCACAGGATTGAATTGAACATGTTGCTGGTCGTTTTTCTTTTCCGTTCAAAGTTTTCATCTTGACTCAACGAGGTAACAACGTACCATGATGTTTGTACAACCCTGCAAGCTCTTGATTTTCGCCATCGTGCTCACCCAAAGTCGACTGGCAGACTCTCTACGTGGAGGATGTTACCGCAAACCAAACATCATACCATGCGAACCTATCGTCTTAGGCGAAGCACAGTCTACCGAGATTGCCGCAGCCAAGGATAGTGGTTTCATCGATGCTCTCCAAGCCAACAGGACACAAACGTACCAAAACCAACAACCGATTATAACTAATTTCACCGAAGACCAGATGGCGCGAGTGTTGGAGGTGTACAAAGATTTCGGGGGGAATCAGAGCGACTACGAAGGGGTCTATGACAATCTTCTGTGGGAACCCATGGAACTCCATGAGGAACCTGAAAGCGCCACCCTGCCTGAACCTTCCAACGCAACACGTGAACCTGAACCTTCCAACGCAACACCTGAACCTGAATCTCACAGCGCACGTGTACGACGATCAGCTGTATTAAACGTGCCCATCTGCCCTGTCCGAAACATCAAGAAGATTCTAATTACAGTATTTAAAGCGGATGGTAAACCATTACAGATTGTTCAGGTAAATTAAAAAATAATTCTCCTTCTCATTCTTCCATCCTCTCATCAAGGGCGTCGCCAAAGGGGCCGGGGGTGTGGGGTGCGATACCCCTCCACCTGTCAGGATATTGTCGGTAAAATTGCGCTGCCGTCGGGAAAAAAGAGAAACAGGGGGAGGGAAAAAAGAGAAAAGGGGGAGGAAAAAAAGAGAGGGAAAGAAAAAAAAAGGAAAAGAGAAGAAAGAAAGAGAAGAAAGGAAAGTAAGGAAAGAAAGGAAAGAAAGGAAAGAAAGGAAAAGAAAGGAAAGAAAGGAGAAGAAAGAAAGAGAAAAAATGAAAAAGAGGGAGGAGAGGAAAGAAAGGAAAAGAAAGAAAAGTGGAGAAAAAAAAATAAAAGGGAACAAAAGAAACGGGGGTGAAAGAGAGGGGAGAGGTAAGAGCCTGAGAGAGGAGGAGTGGGAGTAAAAGAGAGGGGGGTTGTTGGGTGGAGTCGTCTTGTCGAGGGAGCAAGAAAGACACGGGTAAATATGTTGCTATGTCGGGTCAGCTGTGTCGGTATTCTTGCTCGATCCTCGTGTACTATATCAATGCAGAAGTTTGAAGTCGGTGAGATGTATATTGTCGGTCGGCCGACAAGTTTTTTTCCCTACGAACTGTGACTTTTTATCCGCTGTGACGACTTCGAGAGTGACTACAACTACTCGGAGTTTCACTTTCCTATAATATCAGGTAAAGCAATCAGAGGTTTAAAATTTTAGGGGAAACTAAATTCAAACAAGGTTTAAGAGTCAACAAAGGTACGACGAATCGTCTTTCTTTCTCTATATTGTGATGAAACGCGCCCAAAAAAAAATCCGCGCTTTGCGCGGAAGGGGAAAACTTCATTTAGACGAGTCGAGAACGGTACAACGAATCGTCTTCTTTCTCTAATAATTTAATGGGTCAAAATTTCCGCGCTTTGCGCGGAGGGGGACAACTGAATTCAGATAAGGATTAAGAGTCGAAAATAGTACACCAAATACGGCTTATTAAGAGTCGAAAACGGTACAAACGAATCGTCTTCTTTCTCTAATAATTTAATGGAACGTCAAAGCTTCCGCGCTTCGCGCGGAGGGGGACAACTGAATTCAGATAAGGATTAAGAGTCGAAAACAGTACACCAAATACGGCTTATTAAGAGTCGAAAACGGTACAAACAAATCGTATTCTTTCTCTAATAATTTTAATGAAACGTCAAAATTTCCGCTCTTCGCGCGGAGGGGAAAGCTTAATTCAGACAAGGATTAACAGTAGAGAACGGTACAGCAAATCGTCTTCGTCTCATAATAATTTAATGAAACGTCAAAGCTTTCGCGCTTCGCGCGGGAGGGGGGGGGGGGGGGGAACTTCATTTAGACAAGGATTAACAGTCGGGAAAGGTACAATAAATCGTCTTCTCTTCCTAATCATTTAGAGGCCTATCACCCACACCCCCTAATGAGCGCTCTTAGAGTGATTCGGTTGCTCACTACCGCCCTCCCTAAAATAAGATCCTAGCTCCGCGCCTGCATTAAAATATATATCAGCTATGATGCTGACTAAATTGACGAAATAATTCGTATATTTATGTCGTCGAGGAAAATGACCATTTGCGCATATGCAAGTACTATAGATAGTCCATAGGAAAAACAATTTAGCCTTCGGCCCCGGGTTTATAGAGTTAAATTTGTAGATATAGGACATTTAATTTGTCGGTAATTGGTCGCTAGTTTTGTCGGTAATCGTTGGCCTCTACACCCCCCCCCCCCCTCCACTGAAAAAGGTCCAGCGACGCCCCTGCCTCTCATGCCATCGCCATCTCCACCCATCACCATTTGTCCCACGATGGATACTTCCTTAGGGGTGTGCGACATTCCTTATTCTTACCCCCACAACAACAAAAAAAACAACAACAACAACAAACAAACCAACCCAAAAAACAAACAAACAAACAATTTCTTTCTTTTTTTTCATTTAAAAAAAAAATCGAATTTCGGTCAACTTAATTGTATTCCTTATACATTTTTTCGGGGATGCAGGTTTTCTTGGAAATGTTGGACTTTTCGTTGTTGATCTTTTGCCGGTGTTGTACTTAACGACTGCTTTTACATATTTGGGAAAGTTGGAAGTTAATAGTGTCCTAGCATCCTTTAATTAATAGTAATGTGTTTACTTTTTTCCTTCAAAGTTCCCTGGATTCAAGCAATGGGTCCTTCGTCAAGAGTGCACGGAGTCGTTGTCATCTCAAGGTAAACTGTCTATGAATGGAGCCCCGGGCCTGGATATCTTATGCCATACCATCCGGAGATCCGTCTTCCTTGTCGCTATCCGTCTGGACGACGGCGCTGTGAACCAAGGGGATATTGCTGTACAAGAAGTACAAGTGGAGTCCTGTTCTAGTTTTGTTGAGGAATAGGCCCAGAGTATACAGGCTAGATGTAAAATGATATTGTTGTTGTTCTTCTTCTTAATAATTAGTATCCCCATCAATATTAGTATTAATGCTATTATAATTGATATCATGATAACTTAATCATAATTTCTCTGAAGTTTGATAGACTACCATTATCGCAACAAGTATGATAATGACTTAACCCTAATAAGGCCGGGGGGGCATTATGCCCCCCCCCCCCCCCCCACCCACGATTTTTCTGATTGTTCGGGAACGCATATGGATGGCGCCCCGCCACTCGCTGATTTTTTTCTTTAGAGTCTTGCGCATCTTAAACAAAAAAAATTAATCGGACCTACAGTTATAAGGTCACGTGACCTTTTGTCTTTGCAGCCCGAAAATCGCTCATTTTTGTGATTTGTGTACAAAACATATGGAAATGTCATTTTTCCTTAAAATAGATCAAACGATGGTTATTGGGTCTTGTTTAAAGTTTAGGTGGTTGTTTTGGGAGTCAAAATAGTTGAATTGTAGTAAGAAAGGATATAAAACAACAAAAACAATAAAATACATAAGAAATTATCAAAACAAGAATTAACATAAGGAATAAGCTGGCTCTTCCAAATTTTGTTGTCGTATTATTATTTCAAATGGTCTAATGAATATATGTAGTGAAAAAGAATGCTTAAATATGAATAATATTTTATTCATGGGTAAAAATGTGATTTTATGACCGCATTTGCATAAATTACCATAAATATGCAAATGCGTGATTTTTTAAAAAAATTGAATTTTCCATATTATTCTATACACTTCACTTGACATGCGTGCAAATTTTCGCGGAGATCGGCCGTTTCACGGCCGAGATCTTAAGGGGGCCATAATGCTCCCCCCCCCCCTCCCCGGTCGTACTAAGACCTCAAATAGCCCGGCCTTATTAGGGTTAAGACGAACATCCAATTGAAACCAATTTTCAATTGGTTTCAATTGGTCTCAATATGTTTTAACAGGTTTCAATGGGACTTTAATAGGACTTCAGATGGTTTCAATTGGTCCAGATTGTCCCTATTGGATCAACTTGGACCCATTGGCTCCATTGGCCTAGGCCCGTTTAGACTTTAATGTGACCCCAATTGGTTTCAATTGGACCAATTGGCCTGAAGTTGGACTTTAATTGGTCCAATTGAAACCAATTGAAACCAATAGGACCAATTTTAAATAGAAACCAATTGGACAAATAGAAACCAATAGGACAATATAAGACCAATAGAAACCAATAGGACCAATAGAAACCAACAGATCTATGCATATCATGCATATTCATTATGACTTTACACGTGTGACAGAAAAATACATTTATCATGATTTGTTAAGCAAATTAAGACAATGCACATCATTTTTGTGATTTCTATTTTCCTTTGGCAATTATTAACCAATAGATAATTTTGCCTGATCATAATACAATTCCATTCACGTTTTAGCAAGATATATATATTGATTATATGATTACTAACCAAGAAACAATATACATATTCAGTATATATATGTGTACGAGCCTGTATCACTTTAAATGTTTCTCTTGAATACACTTCAATTGATCTATGTGATGGAGTTAATACCGTTGAGAATAGAATATACCTAATTGGTGGACAGTTGCCAGTATCGATTATGAAGTATCAGTTTGTCACTGTTTCTTCTATCTGGATCGATTTACCAATTGAATCCCCATTGAATGTCCCTAATGAATCCCAATTCAATACCAATTGGCAATTTGGAGTACACGAAAAGTAAAACAATGGGTTCCTATTGGAACCAATTGGCAAATCGTCCCCATTGGAACCAATTAGCAATTAGTCCCCATTAAAACTAATTGCCATTTGGTTTCAATGGGGACCAATTGCCAATTGGTTTCAATAGGTACCCATTGTTTCACTTTTCATGTACTCCAAATTGCCAATTGGTATTCAATTAGGATTCAATAGGGGCATTCAATGGGGATTCAATTGGATTTTCGTCTTGGGTTTGCTATTGACAACGGAACAATCCTGACTAATGACTATCGTGAAACATTGGATGAATCTCATCTAAAGCGCATTTCCTCTTGCGATTGCAAACCAAATCTAAACAATTTACAGAATCACGTGTCTCCTACAGCATCCGATCTGACTATTAATACCTTATTATATTTTGATAATTATTCTACTACTAACAGTTATCATCCTGATTGTTATAAATTCTTGCAGGTATTCTTCAGAAACATGTTGGTCGTAAGATGGCACATTGAAATGTCCGCAGTATACTTAGTCAAAATGAAGCAATAACCTTTCTCCTAAACAAATCCGAACTTGACATAAATAGTATCTGAAACGTGGTTAACAGTTTGGTAATATACAATAATGCTTTTAAAATCGATAAATATGACTTAGTAAGAAAAGATATATGTGATTAACGTGGTGGTAGTGGTGTCTGCATCTATATTCGTAATACTCTTTTCTTATTGTAAAAGGAATGATCTTGGTCATGATTCCTTAGAAGCAGTATGGATTAAACTAAACTTAAACACAAAAGTTTGTCAGTTTACTGTGTATACAGACCTCCAAATGCAGAACCAGTTTGGTTTGATCATTATTTTGTTCGATGTATTACAATTAGTGTCAATTTAGAACAAAAAACAGTCATTCTTGGTGATGTCAATATTGATTATTTTTATTCTGATATTACTGGTAGAAAGTTTATTGATTACCTTGAGAACTCGTATATAACACAGTTAATAACGTCACTCACAAGGATTACGATAACATCATCTAAATGCATTGATTAAATCTTTACAGCGAGTCCAGATATACACTTAGTAACATGTGTCGCTCGAATATCTCTCAGCAGGCTCGTACGCAGGGGGGAGGGGGGTTGAGGTTAACCCCCCCCCCCTTGATTTTTGTTATGTGTATGTTTTTTGGAACCCCCCCCCCCCCCCCCCCCCTTTTGATTTTTGATTTTTTTTTTTTTTTTTTTTTTTTTTTTTTTTTTTTTTTTTTTTTTTTAATAAAAAATTATGCCAATGGCTGACCTAAAAAAGGTATCCTTACCCCCCTTCAACGGAACAAAATGTCAAATTTTCAAATTTCGAGGCCAAAAAAAAATAAAAATCCTCTTACCCCCCCCCCCCCCCCCCCCCCCCGCTTATTTAGCGGCTTGCTGAGTCGTTGCGAAATTTTTGGCCCGATTTTAAACCCCCCCCCCCCTTGAAAAAATCCTGCGTACGCCACTGTCTCTCAGTTATCATTTTAAAATTCATATCTGTCTAAACCCGAGGAAACAAGTACAGGGGCAATGCGGTAGTTTGCCCTTATTGACAGGTTTCCCACAAAGAAAAAGAAATTCACCCACGTTTTCATATACTGTTATTTACTAGGTTAGGTACATAAGCCAATTATTTTCAGCTTTCTCTTAATCGTAAACGCCCGAAATATTACATACTCTGAAAAGAGACTTACTATTGCATCAGCAAAGCAAGTGTAATTGCTGAGCTGTTTGAATCTCCTCTCGAGGCCCAGGCCAAGGTCTGGATGAATTTATTTTCAAACTTATTTCCACTCAAACCGTAAAACATAAAATATAACTAGGTAAACGTATAGATCAATACTTTCAAGCTAAAAATTGATTTAAAAAGGGGGTTGATGAAAAGAGTCACATGTATATAGTAAACAGTTGACAACACAAAATATAACATATGGACAAGAGAGGGGTGGAATTAATGGTGGTAGGAATCTTATAGATGGCAGGAATTAATTCCTTGAAATGCTATAGAGCGCTGTAATGGCAGCCATGCTAATGCCATGGTAATAATCGGGAGCGCCAGGAGTGTCAAGTCTGACAGATATGAGCGCTATACAAGAACCCACTATTATTATTATTATTATTATTAGTGCTTTTAACCTTTGTAAATTAACATAACCCACCTCCAAAGAACCGTCAAACACCATGGTCATAAAGAGAGAGAGAGAGAGAGAGAGAAGCCAGAGGGAGAAGAGAGAGGAATAAGAGCGAAGCAGAAAGATAGAGAGAGAGAGGGAAAGAGGGAGAAAAGAACAAGGACAGACACAAAAAAAATGACGACAAAAACTACATGCGTTTCGATTGGATGTTGCTGAATTTATGACGATTTTGTAAATGGGACATTATGACCATCAAGGATTACCAGCTAGAACAAAATCACACGTTCTATTATAGAACGAACGACTGTGGCCAACTGCTGCCAGTGCGTGGCATTATTCTTGGAGTTCTTGGCAGGTATATATGCAGGGGCAGCTGAGCGACTTCCAAAGTGGGGGGGGGGGGTGGACCAAAAAAAAGGGCACCTACAAAGGGAAATCTCAAGGCGAAAATATACAATTGTTTAGACATTGGTATATACCCCTACATTGTGATTACATTATCAGGGATGATTTCAATATTTGCTTCACTTTATACACCATACAAGATATTGCTTAAGCATCATGATTTGCAGTTGGGTGAGATGGTCTGAAAATCTATTTGCGAGCGAGCGAAGCGAGCCAGGAAACTTTTAAGATTTGTGAGGTCGCAGTGCGAAAAATTACATCTTCTAATGAGGAAAAATCCAAATCCTGATGGGGTTATAACCACACTCTCATAACGGAAGACTGAACAGACCTTTGATAAGTAACATAAGTATTTCATCTACATTGTGAGTCAAAAAAAAGTTTACACCTAGAAAATTGCTAATTATTTTAAAAATCATCTATGAACAGTAAATTATTATACATCTTATGAAAGAGTGTTTTATCCCGAATCATTTGGTACCAGTTTTGTGTGGTATGTGTTCACGCTTGGATGAACAGGAGGCATTGTTTGCGAGAGTGCAAAAATCGACTTGCGCCAAAGTTGCTTATGTGATGTTTGAATAAAACAATTGCGATTTGGGTATTCTTTCGGTCTTTCAGGTCTAAATAACATCCCTAACAAAATCCATCATGCCACACATATCAAATATCGAATATTAAATATCAACGAACATTTGTGTGCGTGTGTGTGTTTGTGTGTGACTTTGCTTTTGCAAAAAGCATATGAAATGCATTTCATTTGATACATTCAATTCATTCTCTCACTCCGCTAATCCCAACATAATACGTACTGTAGGCATCACTTGGCGCAAGTCGATTTTTGCACTCTCGCAAACAATGCCTCCTATTCATCCAACCGTGAACATATACCACAAAAAAATGATACCAAATGATTTGGGATAAAACACACTTTCGTAAAATGTATACTAATTTACTGTTCATAGATGACTTTTTAGATAATTAGCAATTTATCTAGGTGTAAACTTTTTTTTGACTCACACGGTATAGATGCATGCGAGCGTAGCCAGTGAGCTTTGGGGGAAATTGCTCTTAGGCGCTTGAAATTAGGGGCGCGTTGAATGATGAGAGGAAAAGGGGACATTTATCGGAAAAGAAAAGGAGCATGTATCAAAGTACAAAGAGTAATTATCAGAGGTGAAAATGGGGCACTTCTTACACCCTCAAACAGAGGCACTTACCAGGGACAAAAAAGTCAGTCACGGAAAATGGGCTCCCATTGGAATTTGAGAAGGGGAAAGGTCCCTTATTAGAAACAAAAAGGGGCACGCATCATTGTTAAAAGGAAAATTATCAGAGGTGAAAAAAAGGCACTTATCGTACCTGAAAAGGGGCAATGACCAGATACGAAAAGGGGCACTTATGTGAATAAAAAAGGGGCACTTATAATAAAGGAAAATGTATATTAGTTGAAAGAAAATTGGCACCGATCAAATAGTTAAAGGGGCATTTATCAGAGGTGAAGGGGGCACTTATCTGAAGTGAAAAGGATTAACTTTCCTCACCTGAAAAGGGTCATTTACCAGAGAAGGGGGCACTTATGAGAAGGAGCTCTTTTTTAATCGGGCACTTATTATTTGGAAAAGGGGCATTTATTAGAAAGGAAAAGGGGCACATGTGAAAATATAAGGTGCGCTTATCCGAGTTAAAATGGGGGTAGTTATTAGAATTGGAAGGGGCACTTCTTACAAAGGTAAAGGGGCACTTGTCACAGTAAAAGAGGCAGCTCTCAGATTTTACTACAGGGCAATTATCTATACCTCTCTATAACTATATCGGCCATTAGAAACGCAGTCAGGCACTGTTCCCCAAAACTCAAAACTATAAGAACGAAAGGCCTAAACTTGAAGAAAAAAAAACAGGAAATGGATTACGTCAATGGTAAGTTTGATATTCTGAACCCTCCAATGATTGAGAAAGATATGAGAAAGCTAGGTTGCAAAAAAAGTTTACAAATTTCTATTTTTTGTAAAGGCATTGGCCAAATAGGCACTCACCAATAACGTAAGAACATCTACATGTACACACAAAAAGCCGCTAGCCGTTTCAAAGTTAATATTAATATTAATAACATAATTATTAACAGACGCGTAGCCAGGGGGGCGGTGGAGGCGGTCGCCCCCCCCCCCCCAAAAAAAAAAAGAGAGAGAGAAAGAAGAAAGGAAGAGGCCGTAGGAAGCAAAAGGATTATAAGTCGAAAACGGTACAACGAATCGTCTTCATTCTCTAATAACTTACTGAAACGTTAAAGCTTCCGCGCTTCGCAAGGGAGGGGGGGAACTCCCCCCTTCCTACACCCACCCCCCCCCCCTTGGTAGCGCACGATTCGCACGCTTCGCGTGCTCACTACCGCCCCCTAAAATAAAATCCTGGCTACGCTCTTGAATATTAAGGGTATGTAAAAGTGAACCAATGCTCCAGTTTGATGCAATAATTAATTGATCGGTTGTAAAGATATTTGTCAGAATGAAGTCATTCAGGTTAATTTGAGAAGGATGATGGATGGGTGACATACAGAACACGGATGAATGGGTCACAATGTCCTGCTGGATCTGCTCTAGTTTCCACGGGTACACAAGTATAGGCCATTACTTATCTTTATCCGTGTTCATTTGTCTTTTTAAATGTGCTATCATTGACGTTTAATAGCTTCTTTTGCTTGTTAATAGGCCAATATGTTAAAGGACGTCTCAATGCAGCAAGACCAGCACGCAGGAGAGCCCATCAGGCAAGCTGAAAGCCAGCCAGTCAATTTCAACGACCCAGCATTCAGAAGATCGGGCTGATGCTATTTACGACTTCCGTCGATCTAGAGGAACGGTAAAGCAAACCCTAACCCTTACCCTTCACCCAAACCTCAACCCCAACCCCACCTGTAACCCTCACCCCAACCCAAATGCAATTGACAATCGCATCGAATAAACGGGGGCTCATATAGTCGTCCGGCAAGCGGCAGGGGAGGGGGCCAAAGAGGGGGCCCAATTCGTGAGAAAATATTTAGCGGCGAAACAGCCTGCCGGTGAATAAGCGGGGGGGGGGGGGGGGTTGAAAAATTGAAATCCCGGGGCCCCCCTGGATCCGTCACTGCCCCTAACCTCTATACCCCGAACCCCGAACCCTAACCCTAACCCTACAAGCTGTTCACCAAAGAAGTTGGACATTTTACGAAGCAACATTCTGGTCATTTGTTATGTGCCTTCTGGAATTACTATTTTTGATGCTCATGCTTTTTGTTTATACCAGCTATTCGGTCAACGGTCATCTCTTGTAAATTTTGTGTTTGAGTAAGTGCTTTGTATCTGCTTTATGGAACGGCGCTATCAAAAATGTTTTGCATTATTATTGATTTAAAGGAGGAGAAGTAGACAAAGAGGAAGTAGTAGTAGAAGAAGAACAAGACGATGAAACAGAAGCAGGACCAGAGGAATTAAGCAGCAGAAGCAGGAAATCGAGGGCGTGGCAAAGTTTGCTCGACATTACATTAGGCCTGGAAAAAAAAGATGTTGTGTGGCCCTTTGCGACCGACCCAAACATTTTGAAATCTACGGTCGGCTTTTTAAAAAAAAAAAAAAAAATTACCGTAGAGAAAAAATATTAAAACATCCAAGAAATATCAGCCCAAAAAGGGAGAAAAAAAGAAAAGATTTCCGACCGACCGATCCATGTTTTGGCAACCAAAGGGCAATACAACATCTTTTTTGTATAAGGCTTATCGTAATGCCTAAGTATTAACTGCGCGCTATACAATAACAATTGTTTGCTAATCAGAGCATATCGAGGACACGTGAATTGAAAATTTTGAAATCAAGCACATTCCTAACAAGTATCACTGTGACACTGTTCCACATTAAATAAAAGGTAAAACGTTTATTGAATTTTACTTTGGAGAAGAAAATAAGTAGTCGAGAGATGGTTTATAATATATTTCATTGTGAATAAAAACATTTTAAACACAAGGGTATTTTTTCTTCGCTCGGTCACAACATTTAGAAACCGGATAATTTCAGGAAGTAAAGTGCCTGAATACTGTGCAACGAGGTGCCAAAATATCTATTTAATGGCAAGCTGCGCGAATATCGTCTCATTCAGGCAGCAATAAAGACACGATAACAAAAACTTTCGGGAAACAAAGACTCGAAAGAAAAAAGTCAGCGAGCGGCGGGGCGCCATCTGTATGCGTTCCCGAACAGTCGGGAAAATCGTGGAGGGGGGCAATAATGGCCCCCCAGGCTTATTAGGGTTTATCTTGATGCAATATTCTTGGATTCAAACTCTGAAGAAAACGTGTAAACTCTGTATCATCTCTGCATCAGCAATACAGAATTAAGTGCATTGAACCTGCCGACCTTTCGCTATTCAATATTATCAATAATTCGCGACTCTGGGTTCAAAGTCTGAGGAGCCCTGAAATTTCAGCTGCGATGCACAATGGTAACTAATAACAGAGTGTTGAGAATTAGATACATTAAGACTTCGAGCCCTCACAACATATCCTTATTATACGATACACAATAACATTTCAGTATTCTATAACTTCGCGTTAGTCTGATAAAAGAGTCTCGATCTTCCAACTTCCATCATGAACGTATAATGTACTCTAGTTCAAATCCAGCAAATTAACATCACCATATACAGCTAGCTTTGATAATTCACTTTTATTTGGTTTCAATACCCGTGCAGTTATTCATTTGCATACAAGTGTAACAATCAAGTACCTACATGTAAGTCTATTAATCAAAAGGAATTACTAAATTGCAAACGTAAAAATCCCTCCGACACGAATACCACACTTTCAAAATAAAGAATAAAAGAGTAACTGGTGCAAAGCATCGTTAATTCAAAAGTACATTAAATCGGACAAACAGATAACAAATATTTCTCAAAACCAGAGGGTTGGGTGTTTCACAAGGCCTTTTTTCATAATGACAAATGACAAAAATCATTGACAAATCTGTTATTCACCAGTCAGAAGCAAGAATTACACTAGCCATAACGAAAAATGTCATTTGTCACTGTCAGTACGCGCTCTCCCCTCTAAGATCTGGCTTAAAGACAGATAAGTAGGCCTAAATCTTAAATCAAGATCTAATCTAAATCTATATGTGCTAGAAACCGATTATCAGGACAGCACTGACATATTTGAAACTTAGATTAAAGTAAGACCTAAAAAAGATGTTGTATTGCCCTTTGCGGCCGACCCCAAAATCTTGAAAGAGGAAGTTTTAAAAGAAAAGATTTCCGATCAACCGATCCATTCTTTGGCACCTAAAGGGCAATACAACATCTTTTTTTTTAGGCCTAAATATGGACAGGACTTACACTTTGAAATTGTACAAACTCGGTAATGGGGTTCATAAATCACACCCCACCCCTTTCGTGTGACATATCAATCCACCCTCCCCTAGTAATGTTAAAAACAAGAGAAAATGGTGCCAAGTACATTTTTTTGAAAAAATGAGTCCAAGTCATGTACGCCTAAATGGTCGAGATGGTTGCCAATAACATACCCTTCTTGCTGCCTTTTCCTCTTTCTCTAAAGTTTGACAAAAGTTTACTTCTACAAAGTATTCATCCTATTTTGTCATGATTAATTGATTGATTTGTTGAGGGGGGGGGGCAAGAAACCAACTAAATAAATTAGTGAAATAACATTATATTTGGATTCATAAGACATGTGGGATCTATACGATTTAAAAGGGATTCAGGATGATCTGTGGCTAATAAGGAGAAAGGTGCCAAAGTGCAAGATATATGCACAAAAAACAGTTAAACAGAGAATAAAGGAGAAGATAGCAGGGAAGCTTTGCAGAGAAGTCATTTTGTTAAGACTCCTGGTAAGAAGGAAGTATGCATGGGAAAAAGAAGGCAATGCCAAGAGAGAGAGAGAGAGAGAGAGAGAGAGAGAGAGAGAGAGAGAGAGGGAGAGAGAGAGAGAATAGCCCGGATTTAAATTCAGTTTTCGTTATATTATTAAACCTGGTACTGATGATTATCTGTCTGCCATGTTAAACCTTGAACACAATCGCACAATCTTTTGCATGAGAAGACTTTCGCGAAATCAACCTCACCTAACATGTTTACCATCAAAAAATTACATTGACGTAGAATTAATCTGAACACGATTGTAACGGGATATACAATATGGATTTGAAACTGCCCTCATGCTGATTTCTGGAAAGTATGTGCGATTATATTGTTGGAGAATCATTCCTTGGGAGTGTTTCACAAAAACTAAGATGCCTTGAGCCATAATGCATGGCCGTCCAGAGGATTTTTTTATGTTGGGGACCGGGGTAGAATGCAATAAATTATTGAAAATTTATTGCATTTTCTGTTTTTTTTTTATTTATGGAAACTGCCCCCTACCCTAGCCCCCGCTGCGTACAGTCATGGTTCAGTGACAAAGCAATGGCCTCGTAACTATGAGGCCACAGGATCAACACCGTGTCGATGTGCTATATTAGTGCCCTTTTGTGGGGCATTAATCCTCATTACTGTCATTTATGACTTAAGGGCATAGGTCCCCTAGTTGATAAACATAGTAGCATATACATGCTTTAGCAGTCACGCAAAACACACATTGGCAAATTATTATTCAATAAAATCTGAGAATGTATAGTATTATCTACATCTAGTATTTTAAAATTATTTTTAAAATAATTCCATAAATTGGGATAAAAAAAAATATTCCACCGTTATGAGCGACAGTGTATATGAAAATATATGAAGTTGCATTATGTTATCTTTTTTAATAATACCTGTACTTGGCACTATGCCACTCATCCAAACTCTCTCATTCTTTCTATTTTTCTTGTGCACCTCGAATTAGAATTGTCTAGATAGACGGCGATATATATATATCTATATATATAAAAGCCTATTATATTATTATTATTATACATATAATTCTCTAAGATGGAAAAGAGGAAGAAAAATTAAAATTCTCAAATTTCAACATCAATATGAATAAAATACACAAACAGGGAAAGTTTACATCAAGTTCATATTTATGAAACATTCAGTAGAATTTTTAAATTGTATCACTTCATAAATAATCAAAATCTCATTCCATGAATAGCTGGAATTTTGATCCCATACGTATATCTGCTTAAATATCAAATGATATAAACCATTGTCATTTTTTACAGAAGACACACAACTATACATATACTGGCAAAGTAGTTAACCATCAATACCTTTCTTAATAATAATAATAATAATAATAATAAAATACTGGCTTTATATACATGAAGTGCTTAGTATATCTACGATATATCTGAGCTTTTTACACTAATATTATTATCCTGTTCGTAGTATTTAGACTTGGCTGCACACAATGCATTCACATTCTCCGCACATTTTCCGCTCCCTTAGGAGCATCCTACCAGGTACCTATTTAATACTTGGGTGGATAGAAGCAATATAGATAGAATCCCTTGCTTAAAGGTAATACAAAGTTTTGGGAAATTTTGGAAATTGGGTGTGTAGTGATTCTTTACAATTTTGATATATTTGGATGCCCCTGTGGATGTATTATTATCAATAGAAAATTTAGCCCCTAAAACACTTCTCCTTTCAAGAAAAATTGAATTAAAAAATGTACAGGTGCTCCCGGTAAATTTTGATCAATTTCAAATAGCTTCTACGACCTTACAATGGAAGCTGCGACCATGACAATCTCAGAATATGTAGTTGTGATACATAATTTTCAAATGGGAATAGCTAATCGGTCGATTTGAGTCAAGACACATCGTTTTTTAGCTTTATTAATATCTTGACCTTGAGAGGGAGCTATACAACGTAAAGAGTTAATTGTTTACAATTTCATACCTTAAGACTCGATTTTAACCGCGACAATGATCACTGAATATTGTAGGATCGCATATGCTTCAAATATGTTCATTTGAATCAAATCCATGACCCCATACCAAAACTTTAAATTACCTTTAAGGACATATTTGCAGCACCTGCAGAGATTCAACCCACAACCATTTCATCTTCAGTCGAGCATAACTTGACTAGCTCACCTCTTTTAAGCCATTATGCTAATACCTTTTTAAATAGGACAAAAATCTATGTCATTTGTGTTACAGTATATTCTATACACATGTATAAACCTCTTTTTTGTACATTATAATTATATCAATCTGTCTTAGTCATATCATAGTACTATTTGTCATCTTTTTAACCTGTTGAATCTATAGCCGTTATGATATTTACATATGCATTAATTAGATGAACTTTTAACTCAAGGTGAATACATTTCATGCAAGCTAGGTGTATTTACAAAACAAACAAACAAACAAACATACATAAAAAACATCCAAACAAGCATTTTAGTTATGGCAAACTACATGTTTATAATGCACATAATTAAACCTGTTCATTACTTGATGCCACTGTGTTTTCTTGAAAAATATTCTGTATCTAGAGAAACAAAAGTCACATGAATGAAACCTAATATAAAACTATAAAACATAAAGGGGTGATTTGGGACACACTAAATCTGCGGTATCATAATAAAAAGATCTTTTGGCTTCCTAGAAGCCACTTAAAACACTAAAAAATAGGATTCATAGATAATGGAAAATGCTTGTAAAAGGGATTTTGTACAATCTGCATTTTCTATTTTTCATGTTGAATTGAATAATGGAGAGGTTGGTTATCAAATTAAATATAGGGGATCATTTTTAAACCCTGTAACAGTACCTGTGTTACATCATCGTGATTGGTCAAAACGCGTCACATGACATGCACCTATTTTTACTTCATGCACGATCGTGCCAAAAAAGCGCTGTCAAAAATGATATTGCACGCTTATTTGTACGCGTGGAGCAAGTAGCAAGGTCTTATCTTTTCATTTTCTAGAACCAACATAACTCTAACGTTAGATCTAGACTTTCGTTTATTTTGATTTTCATGTGTCGCTATTTTATAAAAAGAAATAACGCACTTGACCCTGTTGTGCGTAATATAAATGAACTGCATTCACCACTAACGAACGCTGGGCTGTGCGTTATTTGTATACAGTAAACATACTGGGCTATTTTCCCTGCTGGCTACAGGATTGACATGGAATAAATGAAAGAAATAGAAGCTATGATATAGAAGTATTTTGGTAATTGATATAAATATGCAGTGTTTCAATTAGAATAGGGCTATTAAACAAAGATTTAAGCTTCTCGGTGTTCCCTTCTGTGCTTCTTGATGTATATGTATATACATATAAAATCAGCCAGTTAGACACATTTCTTGTTAGAAATATGAATAAATCAACTTTCTCATAATCATACCAATGTATACACCAACAATTGAAATTATGATCTTATTCTCAGGTGAAGAAGTAATCCAAGTTCACAGCATCTGTCCAATACACAAGGACATATTGATGTCCAGAACTGTGGTTCTAACAATAACATTTGCAAAATGGGGGGAGGGGGGGGGGGGTGGGGGGGGGGGTAGTCATCATAATTTTTTTTTCGTATTTGACCTCGAAAATGTGATAATTGAGCCTACCAATTTTTCCGCTCAGTGGGGGTTGGGGGGGGGGGTAGTATGCATAATTTATTTTTTGTATTTTACCCCGAATTTTTTTTTCTTCTTTTCCCCGTGGATCCGCGCCTGCAGTCAACTACCTTGCAAGATGTATTGCTCTGCAGACTGCAGTACACCAAAAATATTTTGTATATTTGAACTTGATAACCATGACATCATACTGGCTTAACTTGTATGATGGCTAGAAGGGGGCGCTATAAAACATTTGAATTCAAGCACCTTTTATTTCTAAAATTAGCCTACACACAAAAACGTATAAATAAAACTTCTTTGGAACTGATTGCAACTCTACTTTATATGCTCAGACTGCAACTATGAACTTGCTAATTATGTGTCTCGTTTACTTATATGTACGAATGACATAAGTATTGCAAGCCCCGAAGTCCCTCATGTTAGTTGATTAGGTACCCCCTCCTGCGAGAGTGGCCTCATCCAATAAACAACTAAATCTAACTGCACCAGTTGGGATACTAGAAGTGGCTCCTCATTTTGTTTTACCAAGCCCACTAGTCGTCATCTTTTTATAATCTTGCTGCTTTTCAAGGTAAGAAAGAAACTTGTATTATTCAATATTATTGTGGTATATTCCTGTTCATCATAAAATGTGTATATGAACAACTGTTAGCTTCATTATTCCCATATCTTGTAGTACTGTGTAATTTTGTATTTATTAACATTTATTTCCTTCTCAACAGTGCAATCTGAAAAACAATATATATATATATAAATTATATATGTAACAATGATTTCAATATAGAGTATACAGTAAATAATTCAGATAACAGAAGGAGGCGAAAACCGGAAAAGCATAGCTTGAGTTGGGAACGCCCATAATAAGTTAACACAGTTACTGAAAGGACATTATAGATATTATTATGACAATTAAATATTGTATAACAGAACGTTGATAGGAAAGAAAAAATAGTAAATGGAAGAAAAACTGAGAAGAGAATTAAGAGAATGGTATGTTGGATTATATGATATTTTGACTATGAGCGGAAATATAAGAATTGGGAAGAGATAATTTCATTGATGACAACATTGTTAACACTTGTAGTAATGATAGAAAAAACTGTTATCGAGTTTGTGAAAGTGATGTTCATGTTGTTTAACTTAGACAACATTTTAGAACGTTTTGAATAGAGAATACTTTATTGCTGTCAGTATATTTGAGTTTTGCTTAGTTACATGCATAATATATATATTCTTAGCCAAGGACATGTGCCATTAACTATGTACAGTTATAATGTATTACAGTGTATATGCCTAAGCACATTGTTACATATTCTAGTTTCAGCCAGTTAGAGTTTGCTTAGCTGTAATCTATTTGTCCTGTAGCATCCATGCATGTACCAAGGCGGAAGACACTGAGTCTGATATAGGTAAAAGGGAAAAAAAATGATTTTCAGACAGGAAAATGCTAAAGTTTCCTCTACATTGGGAGGAGGACACCCCTCCTTGACCCTCTCCTGCTCGGGTGCTTTGCGCCCTCGAAAAGGTCCACCTCATATAATTTCAGCACACCTCATTTGCCCTTCCTTCTGTCATTTACCCTTTCCTCTCTCTCTCCCCCCTCTCTCTCTCTCTCTCTCTCCCCTTTTCCTTCGTCCAGTCTTGATCTATTCCCTATCCCTCCACCTCTTCTCTTTTGCATTTAATTGCACGCCCTCCCATTTCTCATTCACGTATATCTCTATCTTTTTTCCTTCTCTCTCTCCTTCTCTCTGACAAGTTCATCAACAGCGTATAGTGTAGTTTTACGACAAATAATTGCACCGAGATAAGTGAGCATGCAGATTTCACAATTTCATAACTCTTGACCAACAATATACATTTTGAGTAAATCGCATTTGAACAAGGGTCACTATACGAATTATACGAATTCCGCCTAATTATAACACGTATCGGCTATGACGTCATTTTCAGACCACTCAGTTTTGCCCATTTTCCGACCTTTTTTTTCCTTCAAATTTTGCAAGTGCAAGTCTGGGTGGCCACACGCAGGGCCTCTCGAAGTCGGATTTTTAAAATCTGCCAAGGGGGGGGGGGGGGATTTTAGACGCCATTTTAGACTCCCGGGATGGTTATTATTAGTATGGACGGTCACGACACGCTTCATGTCATGTTCTTCATTCAGGCGCGGATCCAGGATTTCTTAGGGGGGGGGGGGGGGCCCACTTTTTTTTTTTGGGTCCGAAGAAAAAAATCGTAACGACTCAGCCAGCCGCTAAATAAGCGGGGGGGGGGGGGGGGAGAGGACACTTTTTTTTTTTTGGGGGGGGGGGGGTCTCGAAATTTGAAAAATTGACATTTTTTTCCGTTGGGGGGGGGTGAGGTCACCTTTTTTAGGTCAGCCATTGGCATATTTTTTATTTTTTATTTTTAATTTAAAAAAAAAAAAAAAAAAAAAAATCACAGAAAAGGGGGGGGGGTTGCTCCAAAATACACACATAAAAAAACCGAAGGGGGGAGGGTCAACCCCCTAACCCCCTCCCCCTTCCGTACGTGCCTACTCGTCTGAAAATAGTTTTTCCCCTCCCGCGCGAAGCGCGGAAGCTTTTACGTTTCATTAAATCATTAGAAAAAGAAGACGATTCGTTGTACAGTTTTTTACTCTTAATCCTCGTCTTAATTCATCCCCCTCTCCCGCGCAAAGCTCGGAAGCTTTTACGTTTCATTAAATCATTAGAGAAAGAAGACGATTCGTTGTACCGTTCTCGACTCTTAATCCTCATCTGAATTCAGTTTTCCCCTCCTCCCTCCCGCGCGAAGCGCGGAAGCTTGTACGTTTCATTAAATCATTAGAGAAAGAAGACGATTCGTTGTACCGTTCTCGAAAATAATCCTCGTCTGAATACAGCTTTTACGTTTCATTAAATCATTAGCGAAATAAGACGATTCGTTGTTCCGTTATGACTTTTAATCCTTGTCTAAATTCAGTTTCCCCCCTCCCACGCGAAGCGCGGAAGCTTTTACGTTTCATTAAATCATTAAAGAAAGAAAACGATTCGTTGTACCGTTCTCGACGCTTAATCCTTGTCTAAATCAATTCCCCCCTTCCGTTTCATTAAATTATTAGAGAAAGAAGACGATTCGTTGTACCGTTCTCGACTCTTAATCCTCATCTGAATTCAGTTTCCCCTCCTCCCTCCCGCGCGAAGCGCGGAAGCTTGTACGTTTCATTAAATCATTAGAGAAAGAAGACGATTCGTTGTACCGTTCTCGAAAATAATCCTCGTCTGAATACAGCTTTTACGTTTCATTAAATAATTAGCGAAATAAGACGATTCGTTGTTCCGTTATGACTTTTAATCCTTGTCTAAATTCAGTTTCCCCCCTCCCACGCGAAGCGCGGAAGCTTTTACGTTTCATTAAATCATTAAAGAAAGAAGACGATTCGTTGTACCGTTCTCGACTCTTAATCCTTGTCTGAATTTCAAATATGTTCTCTGTCTATTCCCTTTTCTTCCTACGTCCTCTTCCTTTACACTCCTCTCTTTTTTGGCCGGCGTTTATTGGGGACCACTGGCTACGCGCCTGCTGTCAGATGAACATATGTTGATAACTTGTCCGCCCCGGAAGCTCAGGGGTTTAAGGTTTTAATTTACGGTCAGATTAACATTCAGGGGTCCGCCATAGCGCCCCAGACGGGGTCCAGGGGGCAGAGCCCCGGAAGTTCAGGAGTTTAGGCATTTAATTACGGTCAGATGAGCATTATTTTGATACCTAATTGTTACAATGGCAGGTCACTAATTGGCTTGGGGTTCAGGGGGCGGAGCCCCGGAATCCCAAGGGTTTTAGGCACTCAATTACGGTCAGATGAGTATCGAGGGGCCCGCCTAAGGGCTCTTGGTTGGGTCCAGGGGGGCAGAGCCCCCAGAAGCTCAGAGGTTTTAGGCGTTTAATTACGGTCAGATGAGCATTTTTGTAACCTTATTATTTGTGACACTAGCAGGACACTATTTGGCGTTGGGTCCAGGGGGCAGAGCCCCCAGAAATCAGGGGTTTTAGGCATTAAATGACCGTCATATGAGCATCTAAGGGCCCACCTTAGGGCCCTAGGTGGAATCCAGGGGGCGGAGTCCTTAGGATTTTAGGCATTAGTTTTAATCATGGTCAGATGAGCATATTTTGACACTGGCAGTCACTGGCAGTTAACTATTTTTTTCTTTCTCGCTCTCTTTCTTTCTATTTCTCGTTAATATACTTTTTCAAAGAAAGTGTGGGGGAGGGGCTCGAGGATCCCGATCCCCGCCGTTCCGTGAGCCCTGATATGTAGGCATCTCAAGAAGCTTTTTCTTGCCTGGCTGTAAATTTAGGAATTTGTCATTTTCCAACAAACGCATGAAATGAGGAAAATTATCTCATTTCAGCATTATTTGTTAACCACCGTTAGGGAATTATAAATAAACCACGTTTGAATTATATTTCTCCAACCCCCCTCCCCTATCAGTATGCCAGTGCCCCCCCCCCTCCGATCTACACCTTGTTGGCGGGAAAATTGCAACTGATATCCCTTACCTTTCTTCATTATCTTTTGTTTCCTTTCCCTTTCTCTCCTCTTTCACTTTCCCTTCCCTTCCTTATCTCTCTTTTAGGTTTGCTGGGGGGGGGGGGGGGGCACGGTCATTTTGGTCCCCAACCCGCTCCACACATTGTTGGCGGGATTAACCGCAACTGATCTCCGCTTCTTTTCTCCCTTTTCTTTTTTTTTCTTCCTCGTTTTGTTCCCTTTTAGCTCTCCTCTTTTCCTTTTCCTTCCTTCTCTCTTTTTTAGCGGGGACGGGGGGTGGGGGGGGGGGGAGGCTAGGGTCTTTTGCCCCCCCCCCTCGATCCACAACCTGTTGGCGGGAAAATTGCAACTGATATCCCCCTTCTTTTCTTTTCTTCTTCCTATTTTGTCCTTCCCTTTATCTCCTCTTTATCTTTTTTCTTTCCCTTTTCTTCCTTCTCTTTTATTTTTTTATTGGGGGGGGGGAAGGGGGAGGCAAGTCCTCCCCCCCCCCGATCTCCTTCTTTTCCCTCTTTTCTTTTCTTCTTCCTCTTCTTTTTTCCCTTTCTCTCCTCTTTCCCTTCTTTTCCTTCTCTCTCTCTCCTTTTTTTTTTTTTTTTTTTTTTTTTTTGCGGGGGGGGGGGCCAAGGCACGCTCGGCCCCCCCCCCCTGGATCCGCGCCTGCTTCATTCACCAACATCCCATTCGTTATGCACGCAGGGCTTGTAAGCCCTATCTGTGTCCCTGCCATTATCCCGATTCCATGCACAAATTGATATTTCAGGACTCTTGACAAATTAATTTAACAGTTGATTCCGCTCGGTTGATTCTATTGTCGGATTGTTTGGCAGAGAGATAAAGAATCGAATATTCTCATGACTAGCAACTATGTATTATTATTATTCTTTTTTTTCATCGTCTCGATCTACAATGCTATTTGAAAAAAAATTGATGACAAAAGATGGCACTCTGGTACCATTTGTATGTAGCATCACACTCGCATACATGCATGCAATCACATGGCAGATTATTAATGATCATCAGTACCGGGTATAATAATCTACAGAAACTGAACTTGAGCCTGGACCATTATTCTCTCTTGTCATTGCCTTCCTTTTTAATACTCGCTTACGTCCTTCTTTTTGCCAGGGGGGGGGGGGGGGGTTCAACCCCCCCCCCCCCCCCTTGGCAAAAAGCTTGTTCCGCCCCTGGTATCTTATAACTTTAGATGTCCGTTTGATTATGATTACAATTTGAGTCATTTCAAGTAACAAAATATTGTTTAGTATTTTTGCATTACCTCAAAATCGTGCTTCTGGGTTCACGTAAAAGCACGGGCGTCAATGCATACATATCGTTCTGACACAGTTCTAATTCTTTCTCATTTCTTTTCCTTCTCCTTTGCTCTTTCTCTCTCTCTCTCTCTCTCTCTCTTTCTGTTCTGTCACTGTTCTATTCCAGATTTTTTTTCCATGAATGATCCAATCAGCGCAACAATATTTAATGCATACTAACAATTAAAAGACATGAAGGGAATATAGTTTGTAAAATAACAAAAATTATGTAAAATTTATTTAATTTCCTTTAAAAAAAATATAATAATTCACCATGAATACGTAACATAAAATTGAAGGTCAAATATTAAGCTCAAATAGCCTCATAATCTGCCACTTGAAATTATTAGAATTTCAATTTGTAAGCATTTTGTTACATTTATTTTTCCAATATTTTTAAAACAAAGCATAGGCTACTTCTGAGCACTATGTTTTTCTCTCCAGGGCTTCTGTGATAATACACTGTCGCTCATAAAGTTGGAATATTTTAGTTTTACCCCAATTTATGGAATTATTTTAAAAATAATTTAAAAATAATAGATGTAGATGGTAGTATACATTCTCAGATTTTATTGAATAATAATTTGTCAATGTGTGTTTTGCGGGACTTCTAAAGCATGTGTTTGCTACTATGCTTATCAACTAGGGGACCTATGCCCTCAAGTCTTAAATGACAGTAATGAGGATTAATGCCCCACAAAAGGGCACTAATATAGCACATCGACACGGTTTTGATCCTGGGGCCTCACAGTTACGAGGCCATTGCTTTGTCACTGAACCATGACTGTACGCAGCGGGGGCTAGGGTAGGGGGCAGTTTCCATAAATTTAAAAAAATTGCAATAATTGTTTGCATTTTACCCCGGTTCCCAACATAAACAAATCCTCTGGACGGCCATGCATTATGGCCCAAGGCATGGGCACACAGAAGATTTTGTTATGTTGGGAACCGGGGTAAATACCATAACTTCATGTTATGAGGAATATCTGGAAAGACGCTGATGTTGTTCCTGTGCCAAAAGAGAAACCTCCGGTCGTCACGAAACTCAGACCTGTGTCGCTTACATCACAGTGTGCCAAAGTCTGTGAGGGATTTGTAGCTAAATGGATCAAAGAGGACATGGGACCAAATATTGATCGTCATCAGTATGGGAGCTTGGAAGGCTCTTCTACCATTCACTGTTTAGTTGAGATGATGCATCTCAAAAGCCTTTGACTTAATTGACCACACCGTGGTTGTTAACAAACTTCTAGAAATCGGAGTCCGCCCTAAAATCATCCCATGGATTGGTGATTTTCTGACCAACAGGCAACAGAGAGCGAAGTACCAGAATGCTGTTTCTGCTTGGAAGGGTCTAACCTGTGGTGTCCCTTAAGCCCCTTTCACACCGGATCTGCGTAGAGTTGCGTAGTGTTGCGTACCGACTACGCCGAAGTTAAGCTGCGTACTCATGAATAAATTGATGCTTCGGCGTAGTCCCTGCGTAGGTTTTGCGTAGGCTTGCGTATAGTTACGTACCCTGTGCGTAGGCAATTGGCGTAGGGTTACGTACGCTTGCGTAGGCCTGGCGTAGGGTTGCGTAGGCCTGGCGTAGGGTTGCGTAGGCCTGGCGTAGGGTTGCGTAGGCCTGGCGTAGGGTTGCCAAAAGTGGCATTTGGTACACGGTTTTGACCGTTATATTTTCAATTTTTTAGTAGGTATTAACAACTGCTGAGGCTAATTTGCAGTAATGTTAATTTGTTCAAGATACTATTTTCCAAAAAATGCAGACATTTTTGTGGATGTACTACATTATTATTCTCATTCACAAGGGTAATAAATGAACTTTCTGTTGATGTACATTGCAAGGTCACGTGATGTGATTCGATACCTCAAAACGCCAACAAAAGAGCGCTTATTTTGATTTGTGAATAAATGTGGACAGAAGTCTGATATTTGTTGACCATATTCCTTTTTTTCACTCATTTGTAAATATCATTCCATAACAGTTTCCTGAAAGTTTGAAGACGATAGCTGTTGTCCTTTGTCCGTAGCGTATATGTATGTGACAATGTAATGATATAAGTGTTAGTCATTTATTACTTCTGACATACACACTCACTCAGTCTCACTAACAGAGTGAGACAAAATTATTTCTTTGCTCATTTCAATTAAACAAAATTATTTTACAAACATACAAACAGGGCCATAAACGTACACACAAGCAAACAAACCGACACAAATACATACAGATTTCCACAAAATATAATAACATTTCGCATGAGGCATCAGTTTGTGAGTCTTATCTCTGTTTATTATATCAACAGCCTGAGATGTCAACATCACAAATTGAATAAACCATAACAAGCAAAACATGTCAGTCTGAAAATCCTTGTAGTAGTACAAACAGAATGACAAGCAAGAATACAACATAAAGTCAAAGAAACACTTTTTCTTCATGAACAGGATAAATGTGAGAACGCACACATTTAAACAAAAATTGCATTTCCCTTCAAAATAATGATCAATACCTGCCAAGTTTACATCCAGGTATATACAACAACAAATATTTATACGTTTTTAATGCTTCGTCGGACTGGCGTAGGGTAGCGTATTGTTGCGTAGGCTTAGCGTACAGTTGCGTAGGCTTGGCGTACAGTTGCGTAGGCTTGGCGTACAGTTGCGTAGGCTTGGCGTACAGTTGCGTAGGCTTGGCGTACAGTTGCGTAGTTTCTGCGTAAAAAGTCTACGCCGAAGGTACGCGAAAAAATATAAACATGTTTAATTTTTTGCGTTCATCTCGCGTACCCATTTTCGTCCCTCCGCGTACAGTTGCGTAAGGTTGCGTACGATCGGCGTAGGGTTGCGTACGATCGGCGTAGTCGCTACGCAACTCTACGCAACTCTACGCAACTCTACGCAAGGCCCGGTGTGAAAGCCCCTTAAAGGCCCGGTCACACAGCCCTTTAACGGGCGTATCGCGGCCGAATCACGGCCAAAAATTTCTGCCCGTGAAGCAGACGCTGTTGGACGCTTTGAGGTCGCGATAAAGACGCGATACAGCCGTACTTTACCCGTCGTTACATGCGGTAAGAAATTCACACGCGGTTGGCCGCGCGAAAAAGTTTTGGGCTGCCCAAAAATTTAGACCGCGGGTAATCGCGGGCGGTACACGTGGTACACACGCGGTAAAGACGCGGTACAGACGCGGAACGAACGTGCTAGGACGTGCTACGGCCGCGGTTAAGACGTGGTTACACGCGGTAGGACGCGAAATTTTAGCGGGTAATCGCGGGTGGAGCACGGTCATAGCACGTTTGTTCCGCGTCTGTACATAACACGTGCATTAGCGTGTGTACCGCGTGTAAGCACGGAGCGGTTATGATTTCTACAGCCCGGTTCGGCTGCTTTATTATACCCGTGGTAGGCCGCGGTACCGCCGCGCTTCAACCGCGATAAGGACGCGGAACAATCGCCGGCGTCTGTTCCGCAGGCATACCACGGGTAAACCGCGGGTAAGCCAATTTTGCACATTTTCCACCACGGGCAACCGCGGGCAAAAAAAAATCGCGAAATTCTACCCGTGATACAGACGCGAAAGGCTGTGTGACCGGGCCTTTAGGGAACAAAGATCGGCCCGCTGGCTTTTCTCGCACTTATCAACGATGCACTAGGATCAACTGAGCTACATACTTGGAAGTATGTGGACGACCTTAGCATCGGAGAAACAATAAAAGCGAATGAGCTCTCTTGTCTGCAACAGGTCGTCAATGAGCTTGGACAATGGGCTGACCAACATCACTTACACCTTAATGCGGCCAAGTGAAAACAACTCCAGGTTTGCTTCAAGCGGTCACAACCAGAGCCACCTGTCATAACCTTAAGGGGCTTTCACACCGGGCCTTGCGTAGAGTTGCGTAGAGTTGCGTAGAGTTGCGTAGCGACTACGCCGATCGTACGCAACCCTACGCAACTGTACGCAGAGGGACGAAAATGGATACGCGAGATGAACGCAAAAAATTAAACATGTTTATATTTTTTCGCGTACCTTCGGCGTAGACTTTTTACGCAGAAACTACGCAACTGTACGCCAAGCCTACGCAACTGTACGCCAAGCCTACGCAAATGTACGCCAAGCCTACGCAACAATACGCCACCCTACGCCAGTCCGACGAAGCATTAAAAACGTATAAAGATTTTTTTGTTGTATATACCTGGATGTAAACTTGGCAGGTGTTGATCATTATTTTGAAGGGAAATGCTATTTTTGTTTACATGTGTGCGTTCTCACATTTATTCTGTTCATGAAGAAAAAGTGTTTCTATAGACCCCGTTCTCACTCACTTTGAAAGTGGTCTTAGTTAGACCGCTCCAGAGGAACGGGTCTTGAGGAACGGTTTGCGAGAGTTCACACTCCGAGCAGTTTTTTATGGCTCAAACCGCTTCACGAGTCAAAGTGGTCTTGTTGATATGGCAGCTCAGGTCAGCAGGTCAATTTTTTCGCGCGCGGACTACAAACCGTATGTACCGTACTACATGTTTCGCACCGAAGGTCACTAGCTCACTTCCGTTCACATTGCACGTTAGAGCGCTCCAAACCGCTCTTAATAAGACCCGCTCCTCAAGACCACCTCGGAAGGTGGTCTTCTGGAGCGGTCCAGAAGTCCACTTCCTGGACCACTTTGACCGTTCTCACTCACCTAAGAACCGCTCCTGAGGAACGGGTCTTAGTTAGAGCGCTCCAGAGCGCTCCAACGAAGTGAGTGAGAACGGGGTCATGACTTTATGTTGTATTCTTGCTTGTAATTCTGTTTGTACTACTACAAGGATTTTCAGACTGACATGTTTTGCTTGTTATGGTTTATTCAATTTGTGATGTTGACATCTCAGGCAGTTGATATAATAAACAGAGATAAGACTCACAAACTGATGCCTCATGCGAAATGTTATTATGTTTTTTGGAAATCTGTATGTATTTGTGTCGGTTTGTTTGCTTGTGTGTACGTTTATGGCCCTGTTTGTATGTTTGTAAAATAATTTTGTTTAATTGAAATGAGCAAAGAAATAATTTTGTCTCACTCTGTTAGTGAGACTGAGTGAGTGTGTATGTCAGAAGTAATAAATGACTAACATTTATATCATTACATTGTCACATACATATACGCTACGGACAAAGGACAACAGCTATCGTCTTCAAACTTTCAGGAAACTGTTATGGAACGGTATTTACAAATGAGTGAAAAAAGGGGATATGGTCAACAAATATCAGACTTCTGTCCACATTTATTCACAAATCAAAATAAGCGCTCTTTTGTTGGCGTTTGGAGGTATCGTATCATATTACGTGACCTTGCAATGTACATCAACAGAAAGTTCATTTATTACCCTTGTGAATGAGTATAATAATTTAGTACATCCACAAAAATGTCTGCATTTTTTGGAAAATAATATCTTGAACAAATTAACATTACTGCAAAATAGCCTCAGCAGTTGTTAATACCTACTAAACAAATTGAACATATAACGGTCAAAACCGTGTACCAAATGCCACTTTTGGCAACCCTACGCCAGGCCTACGCAAGCGTACGTAACCCTACGCCAGGCCTACGCAAGCGTACGTAACCCTACGCCAATTGCCTACGCCGTAGGTACGCGGTGCCTACGTACAGGGTACGTAACTATAGGCAAGCCTACGCAAAACCTACGCAGGGACTACGCCGAAGCATCAATTTATTCATGAGTACGCAGCTCAACTTCGGCGTAGTCGGTACGCAACACTACGCAACTCTTCGCAGATCCGGTGTGAAAGGGGCTTTAGGCCCGAATGTTTTGGATGTGGTAGCTGAGACAAAGATTCTGGGTGTCTGAATTCAAGATGACCTGAAATGGGGAAAGCAGGTTAAAGAGATGATGTCAAAGAGCAAGCAAAGAGTACACATTTTGAGTAGATTGAAAAAGTTCAGAATCCCTCATGAAGACTTAGCAGCTGTGTATAAGTCCTACGTGCGGCCAGTTCTTGAATACGCGGCACCGGTGTGGCACTCTGGACTCACCAAGCAACAGACTAGTGACCTGGAAAAGAAACAGAAGAGAGCGATGAGAATTGTTCTTGTCCCTCATTATGAGTCCTATGAAAATTCTCTCAGGAAAACGACGATGGAAACTATGGAAGAAAGAAGGCATGACCTTAGTACAAAGTTTGCTGTCGCATGTGTGCAGTCGCAAAGGTACTCCGAATTGTTCCCAGTCAATGATACAACTCATACCATGAAGCTCCGTACAAGCAGAAAGTACAAAAATGTTCATGCCAGGACCAAATGGTACCAGAACAGCCCCGTCGCATTCTTAACTTCTTGCCTTTAAAGGACAAGTCCACTCGAAAAATAACTTAATTTCAATAAAAGCAGAAAAAAAATCAGACAAACCAATCAAAAAAAGCTTGAGCAAAATCGGATAACTAATAGGAAAGTTATGAATTTTTGAAAAAGTATGTAAAACTGTGGAACAATGAGAATCACAACACAAATTGCCAAGATGGTTATCCGTTTGTGACGTCATGTCCTCACTACTTATTGCTCGATATGGTTTAATCCCATTAATTCCCTTTTTATTCCCCAAAACTTGATTTCCTTATGCCTTTGCCCAGGTTATATGATTTGTATTATGCTGCGTGCATGATATTTCACAAAATCTTTTATGAACTTTAAAGAATTTATACTTTTTTCTGAATATTGTATATTAATAATTATTGATTTTTATATAAATATTTTATCAAAATACAAATTGTTCATGATTTAACTGGAAAAAAATTACTATATATTAGTGCATCCACACAAAAACATATTACTATTAATCTAACTTGGATGCTGGTGTGAAGAAATAAGATTCTTAAGGAGAAAATAGAAAATTTATATCATCAATATAAAAAAAATTATTAGTGGATAGTGAGGACATGACATCACAGACTCATGCGTGAGTTGCCAATTTGTCTAGTGATTTTTTAAGTTTGTAATGTCATTTAATATTCATAACTTTCTTATTAGTTATCCGATTTTGCTCAGACTTTTTTTGATTGGTTATAGTCTGATCTTTGTGCTTCTATTGAAAGTAAGCAATTTTTGGAGTGGACTTGGGCTTTAATGAATAAAATCAGTTGGTTGGGTGAGAGGGGTGAAAAGTAAATGAATAATAATAGATAATAATGATAAATGACGAATAATAATGATAATGAATGATGCCTGAGGCTACATTTGTACATGTTTGGTATTTTCTAATATTTCTTTCGTTCTCCTGACCAAATTAAAATATAACAAGGTAAATATATGTAGCCTGAAATTATCATATGAAATATAAAAAAGATAAGTATGTAAATAAGTATAAAAATAAGTGGCTCTTGATCAAAGTTTAAAGTATTCCATCCATGTTTTTTTCTTTCTTTCTTTTAATAAAATTCATGAATTATATTTGTTCTAACTGTTCAAAACAAACGCAAATACTCCTTCAACTACAGACGAGCTATCATGATAAATTTTCTGGAAATAGGTTCAGAAAACTGTAAGTATTTATGTTTCTCAGATTTAATAATATTAATTATATTACATGTAAAGTATCTATTTTGTATATACCTTTGCATTGTGTTATGAAATATGCTGTTTAGAAATGAAATGTGATGTTATTTTGAGCTTGATTGTAAATTGTCATGTAATTCAGCTGAGGCTGCGAAATGATAATAAAACAAACTGAACTGAACTGAAAAAAATTAAAAAATCTAAGTTTTTATCCCCCCCAATAAACAAAACACTAAAAAGTAACCTCTTTTGGAAGTGTATTTCAAGTGATTTTAAAGTATGGTGCCTTTTGAACTAGATTTAAACGTTATCGACACGTGCCTTCATTTAAACAAAAAAGGTACTCCTGTTCACGTTTTCATCTAACCTAAAAACCACCAATTTATCACGCGACTGGAGTAACGTGATTCCACTTACCTCTGTAAATCAAGTGTTTATGACCAAATAACCACTTGACCAAGCAACGAGTTTTTTGTCCGTTAACCGATGGTGGTGATAAATAAGTGATTATTTGGTCTTGTAAGCACCTTTATCGATGGTTTCACAGGTTATCCATGGTTGATGGTAATAATCACGTTATTTACACCGGCTAATCGTCTTATTGTTCTGTCCGTGATCCTCTGGTTATATTAAATTAGTAATTCTGAGGTATCTTACACACCTTTTTAAATGGTTTCAAAGTTACCATAACTTTCTTGGTGATGATCACGTAGCTAAATCTGATTACTAATCTAAGCTGTGAATCCGTGATATTTAGGTGTGAAAAATTAGTAATTATTAGGTGTCTTAAAACACCTATTTAAATGGTAGTCAAAGTTGCCAGCAGTTCCGCGGTGATGATCTCGTGACTCAAACGGATTATTAATCTAAGCTGGGCATACGTGACTTTAAGGTGTGAAAAATTAGTAATTATTAGGTGTCTTAAAACACCTTTTTAAATGGTTTCAAAGTTACCATAACTTTCTCGGTGATGATCACGTAGCTAAAACTGATTACTTATCTAAGCTGTGAGCTGTGATATTTAGGTGTGAAAAATAAGTAATTATTAGGTGTCTTAAAACACCTATTTGAATGGTATTCAAAGTTGCCAGCAGTTCCGCGGTGATGATCTCGTGACTCAAACGGATTATTAATCTAAGCTGGGCATCGGTGATTTTTAGGTGTGAAAAATTAGTCATTATTAGGAGTCTTAAAACACCTATTTAAATGGTAGTCAAAGTTGCCAGCAGTTCCGCGGTGATGATCTCGTGACTCAAACGGATTATTAATATAAGCTGGGTATTCCGTGATTTCTAGGTGTGAAAATTGAGTTATATTTGGGTGTCTTGATGGTTTCACAGTTACCATTTAAGTTCCGTGGTGATAATCCCGTGACTGTTGGCATATTTCTATTTTCACCAGTTGATAACTGACTGTCAGCAAATTTTCATTGCGCCAGTTGATAACTGGTTTGTGTGCATATTTCCGGTTGCACCCGTTGATGACTGACTGTTGGCATATTTCCAGTTGACACCAATTAATGTGCATATTGAATATGGGGTGCGTGCAGATCTATGTTTTTTAACAATTTATTTGAATTTACAGCATATTTCTTAATTACTGATGATTTAGTTAATTCATTTCGAAAATACTACAAATATAAATTACCAGTTATTAGGACATTTGGCTACTTCGTATAAATTACATTTAATTAAACATGAATAAGTGAAACATTAACTGTGAACTAAAATAGTTTCAATAAAATACAAGTATATGAAAAAAAATTGATTAATTAAATTATGTAAGTCTACTTATTACCAATGCCTTTACATTGGAGATACAGACATACCAGTATTGAAGTGTTGTTGCCGTTCAACTGGTTGGAAGTTTTACCAAATGGTTCTAATGGCTCAGCTAGACCAGTTGAATTCTAACTGGCCTGGATCAACTGGATCTTTTAGCCCATTTCAATTTCCGGGGTTACCAGTTGGCATTAACTGGTTCATCAACTGGACCAGTTGCAACTAGCTTTCTTTTCTGGGATGTTTGCACCAACCCCACCCCCACCCCCTCTAATCCCAAACTGCTTCCGGCGCGCCTGGACGTAATTATGGAAGATCCAAAACACGATGTTTAGAAACGGGATGAGAACGTCATTAGTTTGGTTCATTTATTGTGTAACATTTGCGTAATTATTGGGTTGAACGCGGGTTACAGTAACATATTTCCTCTTCGACGTAAATTTCACGTGAATGAAGAACATGATTCATCTCAAGTCAGCCTCGTAATATTCACGTGAATTTCACGCAGATATTTTGACTAAAACTAGCACTAACGCTTCACGTGTTTCTGTGACGCGATAATTTCGTTGATGAAGATGTAATTTCATAACCAAACAAACACGGGAGTATTAGGTTTACAAACCATGGTCTCCAAGGTAGGGATAATCACGTTATTATAATGGTGATATTGCAGTGACAATTGCGTGATTTAGTGTACGTGTGTTTTTAGTGACCTAGTGCAATAAACGTATTAACACATTTACGTAAATGTCGGGTGTTTGAAGAACGTAACTCTACTCAAGTCGATACCTTGATATCGACGTGATTTTCACGTGATTTTGTTTATTGGGCCAGTCACAGCTACAGCAGATGAGGTTTGGTTCATTGAAGAAGCTAAGGAGAACTGCATATATTCTGATTGAGGCCTCATGGTACATTCCTGAATCTGATTCCCCCAAAAGTCATATTCCGACACAATGATTTCACAAATGATCTAACGGGCTGCATATAGTGAGGACGAATTCATAAAATTATCACATGATTTAGTTAAACTAAAACTGTTGGTTGTTCTTGAATTTTCTTTTCCGTTAAAAGTTTTCATCTTGACTCAAAGAGGTAACAACGTACCATGATGTTTGTACAACCTTGCAAGCTCTTGATATTCGCCACAACCATCGTGCTCACCCGAGGATGTTGCCGCAAACCAAACATCATACCATGCGCAGGCGCGGATCCAGGGGGGGGGGCCGAGCGGGCCTTGGCCCCCCCCCCCCCGCAAAAAAAAAAAAAAAAAAAAAAAAAGAGAGAGAGAAGAAAGGAAAAGAAGGGAAAGGGAAAGAGGAGAGAAGGGCCTTGCCTCCCAGGATGTTGACCTCCCCCCCCCCCCCCCCCCAATCAAAAAAAATAAGAGAGAAGGAAGGAAAGGGAAAGAAATGACATAATTTCCGAGATTTTTCCCTACTTTTAGTAAATACGTTTGTTAATATGTGTTTGTTGGAGAATGACAAATTACTAAATTTACAGCCAGGCAAGAAATATGATTCTTGAGATTCCTATATGTAAGGCCCGAGGTGGGGCGGGGATTGGTAGCCTCGAGCTCCCTCCCCCCCCCCCCCCCCACTTTTTTGAAAAAGTATATTAAAGAGAAATAAAATAGAATGAGAGCAAGAAAGAAAGAATAGTTAACTGCCAGTGTTAAAAATTATTGAGGCATCTAAATATGCTCATCTGACCGTGATTAAATGCCTAAAAGCCCTAAACTCCCGGGGGCTCTGCCCCTGGATTCCACCTAGGACCCTACGGCCGGCCCTTAGATGCTCATCTGACGGTAATTTAATGCCTAAAACCCCTGATTTTTTGGGGCTCCGCCCCCTGGAACCCACGCCGAATAGTGACCTGGACCTGCCAGTGTCATAAAATAATAAGGTATATACAAAAATGCTCATCTGACCTTAATTAAACGCCTAAAACCCCTGAGCTTCCGGGGCCGGCTCAGCCGCCTCGACCCCACCAGTGGCCCTAAGGCGGGCCCCTGAATGCTTATCTGACCGCAATTTATTGCCTTAAACCCCTGAGCTTGCGGGGTCGGACAAGGTATCAAAATGTGTTTATCTGAGCGAAGCGCGTGAGTGGGGAACCTGAATTCAGACGAGGATTCAGAGGCGAGAACGGTAATACGAATCTTTAATGATTTAATGAAACGTAAAAGCTTCCGCGCTTTGCGCGGGATGGAGGGGAAACTAAATTCCGACGAGGATTATTTTCGAGAACGGTACAACAAATCGTCTTCTTTCTCTAATGACTTAATGAAAATTAAAAACTTCCGGGGGGAACCTGAATTCAGACGAGGATTAAGAGTCGAGAACTGTACAACGAAACGTCTTCTTTCGAATGATTAATTGAAACGTAAAAGCTTCCGCGCTTAGCGCGGGAGGGGGGGAACTGAATTCAGACGAGGATTAAGAGTCGAGAACTGTACAGCCAAGCGTCTTCTTTCTCTCATAATCTTAAGAAACTTGAAAGCTTCCGCGCTTTGCGCGGGAAGGGGGGGGGGGGGACCTGAATTCGGACGAGGATTTAGAGTCGAGAACTGTACACTGTTAAAACAAGTATTAAAAAACTGCGGGTTAAAAAATTGTTGATTAAAAAAGGCTCAACGTTGGTTAAAAATGTAGTGTTGATTAAAATTTACTTTTAATCTTGCGTTGGTTAAAAACAGTGTTGATCAAAATTATTCCTTTTAACCTATGTTGGTTAAGTCTAAGTCGTTGGCAAAAATTGTAACCCAGCATGGATTAAAAACAAAATTCCGACAGTAATGAAAGCCCCCTTCCGGTTAAAGTTTAATCAATGTTGATTAAAGTACTGGTCACGTGACCCAACGGAACGATATCGAAGCGCGTAGCTAGCGATCGCTCGACATACAAATAAAGTACATGCAAAGTACATGCAGTTTACGCGTGCGACAAAATTAACAATGGAGGTTGTCGCGAGGACCTGAGAAATGGGGGTTTGGACGGTCTTATTGTAGTATTATTCAGACGACAAAAGGAGAATGGACACAAAAGGGTAGTACGATTTGGTTATGTTTTACTTTCACTTCGTGTCGTCGTTTCAACGTTGCAAATATATAGTCTTGTATAAAGACGTTATTAGATATTCCCACATCTCCCCCCAAGCTTATTATCAACAGTTCAAGAGTTCTTATTGATTTCCAAATAGTTTCAAATCCAATAAAAATCCGAAATATAATCCTGTTTAAGAGTTCACGGATATTCTCCGTAATTGTGTTCTTCGAGTCCCGAGTCCATTCCAGTTTACTATTAAACCCAAATAAACACTGTCCAAACCTTTAAAGTCTTGTTCAGTTTCAGTTCCTGCAAAGTTAATCCCAATTTTGGTATTTAAGTTTAACCCATTACATGGACAGTCGCTTTGGTGGTTTCACGAGTCGTCCAGATCGCGTTCGCGTCTCTGTCGCAGCTGTTGGTGTAGAGGCCCCCTCAGGCTGCTTCCGGTTGATCTGCTGGTTACGTTGGTAACCGGTTGAGTCGCTTTCATCAGAATCGTCAGGTCTCTCTGGATCGTTGCTCATGGATGACTCCGGCACTCTGGTCTTGGTGGGTTGACCTTGGACAGCAATCAGTGCACGGCGATTACGACGGACTGTCCCATGTTCTGTCTGGACATGGTAGGACCGTGGTTGTTGCGCTTTCTGGGTGACTTTCCCGTAGCGAGACTGATCACGGATCCACACGGAATCTCCTGGTTGTAGCTCTGGAAGCTCACGTGAGTCATGATGTCTGTTGTAGGTCATCATTTGATCTGACCTGTACTTCTCCTCTTTCTCTCTCACAGTCGTCAGGTCCGGCTGTTGTACCCGTGGCAGCAGCATGTGCAGCAAAGTAGGAACCAGAGTCTGCAATCTCCTCCCCATGAGAAGTTCACAAGGAGCTAACCCGTTTTGGAGTGGTGACGCTCGATAGCTGAGAAGGGCTAACTGGATGTCGTCGTTCTTCTTCAGCAACGCTTTCACAGTGCGAACTCCTCTTTCAGCCTCACCATTAGCTTGTGGGTATCTTGGAGAGCTGGTTGTATGGACGAATCCATACTCTTCAGCAAGCTTTCTGAAGTTCTCGTTGGCGAACTGTGGACCATTGTCTGAAACCACAAGGTCTGGAATCCCATGGACTGCAAAGATCTCCTTCAGCGAAGAAATCACTGCCATTGTTGACTGACCTTGGAGTTGTTTGACCTCAATCCACATCGAGTAGTAGTCAACTACTATCAGGAACGATTTCCCTTTGAGTTCGAACAGGTCCATTCCAAGACGCTCCCATGGCCTTGAAGGAAAGGATGAGCTCATCAAAGGCTCGCGGACCTCTTGGCGATGGATAGCACAGGTCAAGCAGCTTGAAATCATTTCCTCCAATGATTTTGATAGACCTGGCCACCACACTGAATCTCTGGCTCTGGCTCTGCATTTGGTGATTCCCAGATGTCCTTGATGTAGCCTCTCAAGGATATCAAGTCGCAGAGCTCTCGGAATGACTATTCTCTCGTCGTAGATAAGCAAGTCCTCTACCACACTCAGGTGTCCTCTCTGCTCATAGTAGTGTTTGAGGATCGGGTTATGTGGCATGTAGTCTGGCCATCCTTGAACGCAGTAGTCTCTGATTTTTGCACATACTTCATCTGCTTTTTGTGCATTTCTGATTTCCTCAAATCTCTGCATTGTCACTGGGAGGTTGATGGCTGATGTTGATGCATATGATTCAACCTCATCTACGAAGTTGACATCATCCATTCCTGGCCTCTCTACTGGCGCTCGTGACAAGGCGTCAGCGGATGTCTGCTGTTTTCCTGGAACATACAATGTCTCTGCATCAAATCTCATCATTCTCATTCTGAAGCGTTGGAGTCGTGGAGGCATTTTCACAAGTTCTTTCGAGTTTAGAAGTGTGACTAATGGCTTGTGGTCAGTTTCCACCTCGAAATGAAGACCAAGTACATACTCGGAGAACCTCTCGCACGCCCAAGTAGCTGCCAGTGCCTCTTTTTCAATCACTGCATACCTCTGCTCAGTCTCGGTAAGCGATCGAGATGCATAGCACACTGGTCTACGATTTCCATCAGTCTGCACTTGATACAGGATTGCACCCATTCCAGTCCCGGATGCATCTGCTGCAATGACTGTTGGCAGTTCTGGATCATAATGAGCTAAGACTGCTGTCGAGACCATCATCTCTTTGATCTGTGTGAAAGATCTCTGCTGCGCTTCTCCCCAACACCACACATTGTCTTTCTTCAGGAGTTGACGAAGGGGCTCGTTGATCTCAGCTAATCCTGGGAGAAACTTTCCCACCTGGTTCACCATTCCCATGAACCTCTGTAGCTCTTTCACGCTTCGAGGAACTGGAAAATCTCGAATAGCTCTTGTTTTGCTCGGATCGACCTTGACACCAGTGTCGTCGATGAAGTGCCCTAAGAACTTCACACTCTGTCTGGAGAATTCACACTTTCCCTGATTTAGTGTGATACCTGCTTCCTGCAGACGTTGTAGAACAGCTCGTACTCTGATGTCATGTTCTGTTTGTGTTGCACCATGGACTAGCACATCATCCATGTGACAAATCACGCCGTCAAGTCCTTCGAGGATAGTGGACATCGCTCTCTGGAAGACTTCTGGCGCTGACGTTATCCCGAACGGCAATCGGTTGAAGCAAAATCTCCCAAATGGAGTGACAAAGGTTGTCAGTAGCTTTGACTCATCCTCCAATGGAATTTGCCAAAACCCGCTGTTGGCGTCCAGTTTTGTGAAGATTGTGCTCTTTCCCAGTTTTGCTAGACTTTCATCGACTGAAGACATCGGATGAATCTCTCGTTCAACTGCCTTGTTGAGAGATGTAAGGTCTACACAAATTCTCACCGAACCACTGGGCTTCAACACTGGAACCATCCCCGAACACCACTTTGTCGGCTCAGTCACTTTTGAGATCACATTTTGCTCCAACATGGACTCTAGTTCTTTCTTCACCTTCGGTAGAAGCGGATGAGGAACTTTCCTGGCTGTATACAGGCACATCGGCTTGGCATCTGAAGTTAACGTGATGTGGTATGCTGTCTTCAGTTTCCCCAAACCAGTGAAAAGTTGAGGGAACTCAGCCTTGAAGTTTGCAGTTTCATCATCACAAGAATCGACTTCCTCCACTCTGCGGACTAGATTCAAGGTTCTACACGCTTTCCTACTCAGCAATGAAGACTCCTGATCTTTGACCACATAGAGAGTCTCCTTGATCTGTTTATCTCTATGCCTGAGAGTTGATGTCATTTGTCCTATTACAGTCAGGACTGTACTTCCTGGACCACGTAACCTCTTGGTTGTTGGTCTCATGATGTGTTTATTCAGCCATGGAGTGGAATCAGACAACACAGTAACGGCTGCTCCTGTGTCTAACTTGAAGTGTGTTTCATTCCCATCTACGAGGATCGATGAACTCCAGTACGTCTGATCGTTCTCGCTGACTTCACCAAGGAAGGGGACATCAATGTCATCGAAATCATCTACTTCGCTGACTCGAGCTTTCCATTTTAGCTTTGCTGCCTCTTGTTTTCCCTGTTCTGGTTGTTTGGCTTGACACACAGACTGGAAGTGGCCCATCTTTCCACATTGATGGCACTTTGCATCTTTTGCGGGACAGCTGGCACGTGCATGATTCTGCCTTCCACACCACTTACAGTTACCCTGCGGAGTTTGAGATGTTTTCTTCGAGTACGTTCCCTTGCTCTTAGGCCTTACGTAGTTTACGGCCGAGTTAGGGCTCTCACTCTCTGCACCTCCCCTCACAACAGACTTGTTTTGTTTCCGGGCTTCTGACTGTCTACTCAATTGAACTGCTTTTGAGAGAGTTAGGTCTTCTCTAGACTGTAGTTGATCAGATAGGGAGTCATCAAGCACCCCAACTACAATTCTGTCTCTTATCAAGCCCTCCTTAAGTCTATCGTAGTCACAGTCCTCTGCTAGCCTGTACAAATCATTGATAAATGTGTCCACACTTTCTCCCGGGCGTTGTGTTCGTTTGTTGAATTTTGCCCTTTCAACAATAATGTTTTTCCGTACATTGAAATACTTCTTCAATGTTGCGATCACGTCATCATACTTTGCTGTCTCCTCTTTCACATTGAGAGACACGATAATATCATCGGCACATTCACCCATAGCATAGAGTAGCGTACTAACCTGCTCACTGTCTGGCTTGGATGCGAGGCCCGATGCGACGCGATATCTCTCGAACCGCCGTGACCATTTTGGCCATTGTTCTGCTTGATTTAAGCCTGCAACTTTATCAAAGCTTTCTGGCAATGGTAGACGAGAACTTTCCATGGTTCTTCACTTATACCGCTGCCACCATGTAGTATTATTCAGACGACAAAAGGAGAATGGACACAAAAGGGTAGTACGATTTGGTTATGTTTTACTTTCACTTCGTGTCGTCGTTTCAACGTTGCAAATATATAGTCTTGTATAAAGACGTTATTAGATATTCCCACACTTATCTCCGTGTTTTCAGGTAAGAAATTATTTTAATATTATCATCATCAATTCTAAGATTGTAAGGAAGAAGTGAAATAAGGTTCTTGCTCAAATCAAAAACGATTTGTGTCCCCTAGGCTGTACGTAGCTCAACCAATAAGCCGGGCCAATAAGTAACATTTTGATTGCACCGTGCACCTGGCTATAACGTAAGCGCACACACACACTCATCAGTCTGCAAGAATCTTCAACCGTGAAGGAGGCAGACCCAATTAAAGAAGGAGAAGTGCATGTAGGCCTATTACGGATCACCTACCCAAATTGTATCTTATTGTTTAAAACAATTAAATATAAAATAAGATGTCATCATAAAGTGAAACGTCTTCATGCATGCAATTTGGGTAGGTCATCCGTTACACTTACTGGCTGAGCTACAACCTATGGGCCGGGACACAAAGCGTTTTTAATTTGAGCAAGAACCTTATTTCACTTCTTCCTTCCAATCTTAGCATTGATGATAATCATATTAAACCATTTCTTACCTGCAATCACGAGGATAAGACCTCCAAACCCCCGTAAGTTTAACCAACAGTGGTTATAACTGTAACCAACAACCCACTAAAGTTTAACCAACATCGTGTGAATCAAAAAATAATTAACCTACAATGGTTACAATTTTAACCAACGGCCCATGTAAGTTTAACCAACAACATGTGAATCAGCCCCGAACAAAGCATAAATAACCAACAAAAGATTAACATTTTAATCAACAAATCGTCCTTGTTTTCACGAAGTGACGGTAGTGAGGAAAATCGTAACGCAAAGTGAATGCAATTTTTTTTCACTACCGTCACTTCGTGAAAACAGTGACGAAATGGTTAAAGTTTAATCAACACCATTTTAACCAACATTGAGCAAATTTTTTTAACCAATAATTGATTAAAATGTTTCATCAACCACAGGTTAAATTTTAATCAACAGGCTGTTGGTTAAAGTTTAACCAACGATTGTGTGATTCACCTGGTAATCCGTGGTTGATTAAAATTTTAACCAACTTGATTAAAAATTGTAATACTTGTTCTAACAGTGTACAACGAATCGTCTTATTTCGAATGAATTAATGAAACGTAAAAGGTTCCGCGCTTCGCGCGAGAGTGGAGGGGGGAACCTGAATTCAGACGAGGATTAAGAGTCGAGAGCTCTCCAAAGAATCGTAATAATTTAATAAATCGTAAAAATTTCTTGTGAAACGTCAAAGCTTCCGCACGAAGCGCGGGAGGGGGGAACCTGAATTCAGACGAGGATTCAGAGGCGAGAACGGTAATACGAATCTTTAATGATTTAATGTTACCTTCCGCGCTTCGCGCGGGATGTAGGGGGAACTAAATTTCGACGAGGATTATTTTCGAGAACGGTATAACGAATCGTCTTCTTTCTCTAATGATTTAATGAATCGTAAAAGCTTCCACGCTTCGCGCGGAAGGGGGAAAACTGATTTCAGAGGAGGATTAGTGTCGAAAACGGTACAACGAATCGTCTTCTTTCTCTAATGATAAAAAGGAAACTTAAAAAGCTTCCGCGCGAAGCGCGGGAGGGAGGGAACCTGAATTCAGACGTGGATTAAGAGTCGAGAACTCTCCAAAGAATCGTAATAATTTAATAAATCGTAAAAATTTTCGCGCTTCGCGCGGGAGGGGAAAAACTAAATTCAGACGAGAATTATTTTTGAGAACGGTACAACGATGCTTCTTCTTTCTCTAATAATTTATTGAAACTTCAAAACTTCCGCGTTCGCGGAGGAGGGAGGGGGAAACTCGCCCCTTCCTGCACCGACCCCCCCCCCCCCGCATTACGTCGCTGTTGGTCACCATTACGTACCAATATTTGGCTCGCATAATTTCAAATTTGGGCCCCCCCCCCTAAGAAATCCTGGATCCGCACCTGCCTGCACCCACTCCCCCCCCCCCCCGCCAATTACATCACTGTTGGTTTCTGTGGCCAAGAAAAGTTCTATCTATATGTAAATGAGACAAAATGTGAAGGTATAGAAAATCCACATTTTTAATCACGAGTTAAATTATATGTTGATATGTGTATGTGTTTTTACGCGTAGATCATAATCAAAATATTATACACGGTTCAGCATTTGCTCAAAAAGCTATATAGACCATGATTAAGGAACAACGTACCATAACTCGACTGTCTCCAATAACATTGATAGCGGCTTCGGAGAGGATCTCCTAGTAAACCTATACACGACTTTTTGTTAGCAATGGAATCCAATGACCGGGGTAATATGTAAGGCGTTTAGACACATAGGAGCTCTATACAAACGTGACTATTATCTTTAAACTTGAAATCCATTTTACATAACCCAAGAAAATGTCAGACAAAATCCATTAAACTCTAATTCCAAAGCCTGTGCCTAAATTAAAAACTTTAAAAACACCCAATAACCATCAATGACATGGGAGATAAAGTAATACCATATGGCACTTGTGTTTAAAGGAGAGTTGGTTTCTGTGGCCAAGAAAAGTTCTATCTATAATTATGTAAATGAGACAAAATGTGAAGGTATAGAAAATCCACATTTTTAATCACGAGTTAAATTATATGTTGATATGTGTATGTGTTTTTACGCGTAGATCATAATCAAAATATTATACACGGTTCAGCATTTGCTCAAAAAGCTATATAGACCAAACGTACCATAACTCGACTGTCTCCAATAACATTGATAGCGGCTTCGGAGAGGATCTCCTAGTAAACCTATACACGACTTTTTTGTTAACAATGGAATCCAATGACCGGGGTAATATGTAAGGCGTTTAGACACATAGGAGCTCTATACAAACGTGACTATTATCTTTAAACTTGAAATCCATTTTACATAACCCAAGAAAATGTCAGACAAAATCCATTAAACTATAATTCCAAAGCCTCTGCCTAAATTAAAAACTTTAAAAACACCCAATAACCATCAATGACATGGGAGATAAAGTAATACCATATGGCACTTGTGTTTCAAGGAGAGTTGGTTTCTGTGGCCAAGAAAAGTTCTATCTATATGTAAATGAGGCAAAATGTGAAGGTATAGAAAATCCACATTTTTGATCACGAGTTAAATTATATGTTGATATGTGTATGTGTTTTTACGCGTAGATCATAATCAAAATATTATACACGGTTCAGCATTTGCTAAAAAAGCTATATAGACCATGATTAAGGAACAACGTACCATAACTCGACTGTCTCCAATAACATTGATAGCGGCTTCGGAGAGGATCTCCTAGTAAACGTATACACGACTTTTTGTTAGCAATGGAATCCAATGACCGGGGTAATATGTAAGGCGTTTAGACACATAGGAGCTCTATACAAACGTGACTATTATCTTTAAACTTGAAATCCATTTTACATAACCCAAGAAAATGTCAGACAAAATCCATTAAACTCTAATTCCAAAGCCTCTGCCTAAATTAAAAACTTTAAAAACACCCAATAACCATCAATGACATGGGAGATAACGTAATACCATATGGCACTTGTGTTTCAAGGAGAGTTGGTTTCTGTGGGCAAGAAAAGTTCTATCTATATGTAAATGAGACAAAATGTGAAGGTATAGAAAATCCACATTTTTAATCACGAGTTAAATTATATGTTGATATGTGTATGTGTTTTTACGCGTAGATCATAATCAAAATATTATACACGGTTCAGCATTTGCTCAAAAAGCTATATAGACTAAACGTACCATAACTCGACTGTCTCCAATAACATTGATAGCGGCTTCGGAGAGGATCTCCTAGTAAACCTATACACGACTTTTTGTTAGCAATGGAATCCAATGACCGGGGTAATATGTAAGGCGTTTAGACACATAGGAGCTCTATACAAACGTGACTATTATCTTTAAACTTGAAATCCATTTTACATAACCCAAGAAAATGTCAGACAAAATCCATTAAACTAAAACTCCAAAGCCTGTGCCTAAATTAAAAACTTTAAAAACCACCTAATAACCATCAATGACATGGGAGATAAAGTAATACCATATGGCACTTGTGTTTAAAGGAGAGTTGGTTTCTGTGGCCAAGAAAAGTTCTATCTATAATTATGTAAATGAGACAAAATGTGAAGGTATAGAAAATCCACATTTTTAATCACGAGTTAAATTATATTTTGATATGTGTATGTGTTTTTACGCGTAGATCATAATTAAAATATTATACACGGTTCAGCATTTGCTCAAAAAGCTATATAGACCATGATTAAGGAACAACGTACCATAACTCGACTGTCTCCAATAACATTGATAGCTGCTTCGGAGAGGATCTCCTAGTAAACCTATACCCAGACTAAAGGATAAACGGAGTTTTGGGGCAACTGCCCGGTGGTTATCACCATGGCTATGATCGCATCAACTATTACACTTTTCCTCCTCATCATGTGCTTCACATATGCTACAGCAGGATGTAATATAAGAAGTAAGTAATTTTTTACTTAGTATCTCATGTTCTATTTTCCACCAAGAAGATTTTTCTTTTTTTTAACACAATAAGACAAAGAATGTGACGGTTACTCATTATTTAGACCGAACGAACATTGTAAAACACTGTCAGATAACTTTGCTATTTGCTTAAAACTAGAATTAAAAAATTAAGTTTCGTTTGCTTTGTCTTTTTAACGATTATTACTCAAGCATTCTGCTATGGTGCTGACAATGCTGAATTACATTACATCTTTTGAATTTGTTCATCAAAAGACTAATTATCATCATATTGGGCAAATGAAATGAAAGGAAGCACACTTCGATAAATAAAATACAAATTGGAATAAGTTCTTGAGGTCGCACAACCATTAAGTCTCGCCGCTATACATGACGATACTTCAATATAACAAATTTCTCCCTCATATTTTATAACCGAATTTTAATTTTTTCTTCTTTTCTTTTTCTTTGAAAATATCCCTTCTGGAAGTAAATACGTATCTATGAAAAATAAACACTTTCCAACACGGAAAAAAAGGTTTTCATTTTCCACTTCCTGGAAAACGAGACTTATTTTTTAATGAACATCTACTCTTCATGATATAATTTCATACTTATGCAAGTTTGTTTGGAGAACAATTAGAACATATCATTTTACAGGGAGTATGTTGTCATGATCCAGCGAAAAATTAGGAAAAAAATATATTTGCAATGACGACGATCCAATAACTCATCAAAATGATATGCATTCAATACTTGAAATCACATTTCAGCCTCGGTTTCTATGGAACTTCAGTCACAGAAATGCCTGATTTAAAAGTACCTGTTGTTTTAGGATTGAATAGCAAATATGAACATATTTTTACGTTTTCTTAGAGTGTTTTTCCTTGCTTCTTTTGGTACCATATCATGATTTGGTGAAGAGTAGGTCTATTTTGGCAACTGGGTCAGCTCAAACTGCGCTAGCTCAAATTGCTGATGAGGAATTCATTGAATAAATGTTTTCGGTCCGGAATGATAATTTAAATGGGATGACTTCATGCAGAATTCTTTCCGGGATCGGATGACACGACTCGACCTGAAACTGTATCCAATGTGATGATTTGGGGCCTGAAGAATCTTTTTCCTAGAGCTTATTCCCAACGAGAGCCATCTGCTTCCTTCAAAATATCTATGATCTGGATGAAGTTTGGTATCGCTTAGATAGTTCAATCAGCACCCATAACTCCCATCAATTATACGCACCATGTGATTGGATAAATTATAAGCCGTGACAAAAGTAAAAATAAATAAAGAATAAAGTTGAGCATGTTTTATTAAACAAGCTTTGATGACTTTTTGTTAGCAATGGAATCCAATGACCGGGGTAATATGTAAGGCGTTTAGACACATAGGAGCTCTATACAAAAGTGACTATTATCTTTAAACTTAAAATCCATTTTACATAACCCAAGAAAATGTCAGACAAAATCCATTAAACTATAACTCCAAAGCCTGTGCCTAAATTAAAAACTTTAAAAACACCCACTAGTAGATAGAAACGCACTCTCTTGAATGCTATCATTATTTTTGTAATTAGATTATCCAAAAACTCTGTGGAAACAACATTTCCCATACGATGAGGTAGAGTAATTGAGTGCCTAAAGCCCTTGGGCTTCCGGGGGCTCCGACCCCTGAACCCCACGCCAATTAGGGACCTGCCAGTGTCACAATTAGGTATCAAAATAATGCTTATCTGACCGTAATTAAATGTCTAAAAACCCTGAACTTCGGGGGCTCTGCCCCTGGACCCCGCCGAGGGCCCTAAGGCGGACCCCTGATTGCTAATCTGACCGTAAATTATTGCCTTAAACCCCTGAGCTTCCGGGGCGGACAAGGTATCAACATAATATGTTCATCTGACCGCAGGCGCGTAGCCAGGGGGGCAGTATGGTCCCCCAAAAAACGCCGGCCAAAAAAATAGAGGAGTGAAAAGGAAGAGGACGTATGAAGAAAAGGGTGTAGACAAAGAACATTTTTGATATTCAGACAAGGATTAAGAGTCGAGAACATTACAACGATTGGTCTTCTTTCTCTAAAAAAATTAATAAAACGTCAAAGGGGGGGGAAACGAAATTTAGACAAGGATTAAGAGTCGAGAACGGTACAACGAATCGTCTTCTTTCTCTAAAGATTTAGTGAAACGTAAAATCTTTCGCGCTTCGCGCGGGAGGGGGAAACTGAATTTAGACGAAGATTAGGAGTCGATAACACGACACAACGAATCGTCTTCTTTCTCGAAATGTCAAAGCTTCCGCACTTCGCGGAGGAGGGTGGGTGGAAACACGCCCCTCCCTGCACCCACCCCCCTAATTACATCACTGCTGGTCACCATTATGTACCAATATTTGGCTCGCATAATTTCAAATTTGGGCCCCCCCCCCCCCCCCTAAGAAATCCTGGATCCGCGCCTGACCATGCGAACCTATCGTCTTAGGCCAAGCACAGTCTACCGAGATTGCCGCAGCCAAGCAAAGTGGTTTCATCGATGCTCTCCGAGCCAACAGGACACTAACGTACCTAAACCAACAACCGATTATAACTGATTTCACCGAAGACCAGAAGGCACGAGTGTTGGAGGCGTACACAGATTTCGAGGGGAACCGGAGCGACTATGGCAATCTTCTGTGGGAACCTGAACCGTCCAACACACCACGTGCACGGCGATTTCCTGTGTTAGAAGTGCCCATCTGCCCTGTCCTAAACATCGCTCAGTATCTAATTACAGCATTTAAGGTGGATGGTGATCTATTACAGATTGTTCAGGTAAATTCAAGAATAATTCTCATTCTCATTCTTCCATCCTCTCATGCCATCGCCATCTCCACCCATCATCAGTCCCATGATGGATCCTTCTTTAGGGGTGTGAGAAATTCCTTTTTCTTAACCATAAAACAAATCCCTCAGCAAATTCGAATTTTGGTCAACTTGTCAGCATTTCACAATAAAGGGTATTAGTAATTGTATTCCTTATATATTCTTTCGGGGGTGTAGCTTTTTTTGGAAATGTTGGATTTGTTGTTGTTGATCTTTTGCCGCAAAGTGTGGTACTTAACGACTGATTTTTACATATTTGTTGGAAGTTAATAGTGTCCTATACATCCTTGAATTATGTACTGTGTTTCCTTTTTTCCTTCAAAGTTCCCTGGATTCTCGCAATGGGTCCTTCGTCAAGAGTGCAAGGAGGCGGTGTCATCTCAAGGTAAACTGTCTATTAATGGAGCCCCGGGCCTGGATATCTTATGCCATACCATCCGGAGATCCGCCTTCCTTGTCGCTATCCGTCTGGACGGCGACGATGTGGACCAAGGGGATATTGCTGTACAAGAAGTACAAGTGGAGTCGTGTTCTAGTTTTGTTGAGGAATAGGCCCACAGTATACAGGCGAGATGTAAAATGATATTGTTGTTCTTCTTCTGAATAATTAGTATCCCCATCATTATTATTATTAATGCTATTATCATTGACATCATAATAACTTATATCTTATACTGAAAATATCTTAAACCGATATCTGGAGTTTTATGCTTATTCATCGGGTTTAGACAGATACGAATTTAAAAAATGATCACTGAGAGATTTTCGAGCGACGCATGTTACTAATTCTTCAAGTTCAAGTTCAAGTTCAAGTTCGTTTATTTATTTCATTTTCATAAAAAACACAGCAAGTGCTGTATATATACATACAAGGAATTGTCAGTTAATAACATAGTTTCAAATGAAATTGGAGAACAAAGGAAAAGCCCATGGTGGCTTTGTATAAAAATATATATGAGTTAAAGATATCACAAAATACAGCGATAAACACAATATAAAGAAGAACAAAAACGACAAAAACATGTATAAAATAATTTAAAATTGGAGGGGGGCAAAAAGGTTTGGAAGGTAAATTTAACGATACTCTTTAATAACATGTATATCTGGACTCGCTGTAAAGATGTGATCAATGCATTTAGATGATGTTATCGTAATCCTTGTGAGTGACGTTATTAACTGTGTTATATACGAGTTCTCAAGGTCATCAATGAACTATCTACAAGTAATATCAGAATCAAAATAATCAATATTAACATCACCAAGAATGACCATTTTTTGTTCTAAATTTACACTAATTGTAATACATCGAACAAAATAATGATCACATCAATGATCAATCTGGTTGTGCATTTGGAGGTCTGTATAAACAGCACACTGTCAAACGTTCGTGTTTTAGTTCAATCCATACTGCTTCTAAGGAATCATGATCAAGATCATTCCTTTTATAATAAGGAAAGAGTATTACGAATATAGATGCAGACACCACCACCACCATCGTTTATCACCTATATCTTTTCTTACTTAGCCATATTTATCGATTTTAACAGCATTAATTATCTATTACCAAACTGTTAACCACCTTTCAGATACAATTTATGTCAAGTTCGGATTCGTTTAAGAGAAAGGTTATTTCTTCATTTTGACTAAGTATACTGCGGACATTTCAATGTGCCATTTTACGACCAACATGGTTCTGAAGAATACCTGCAAGAATTTATAATTATCAAAATGATAACTGTTAGCATTAGAATCATTATCACAATATAATAATGTATTAATAGTCAGATCGGAGGCTGTAGGACACACGTGATTCTGTATATTGTTTAGATTTGCTTTGCAATCGCAAGAGGAAATTTTAATGCGCTTTAGATGAGATTCATCCAATATTTCACGATAGTCATTAGTCAGGATTGTTCCGTTGTCAATAGCAAAGCCATTATCTGATGTCATATTTGTAACAATAATGGTAGTGTGTTCAAACTTCAGAGAAATATTTTAACAAGCAACTGTATGAGATGAAAATAGCGAGTAAAGTAAGATGTTCGTTACATTTAGTATTTAAACGTACGTGTACAACATTGAGGATCATGTGGATTGTCTATCACGGCCATATATAGAAAACAACAAGTACACCAATAAACCTTATAATAAATATTGTAATTAATGAATTGAATAAATAAATAAATGAACAAATAAATATATGAATAGATTACAGCGTACAATGTATTTGAAGGAGGGGCAATGCGGTAGTTTGCCCTTATTTGACAGGTTTCCGACAAAGAAAAAGAAATTCACCCACGCTTTCATATACTGTTATTTACTAGGTTAGGTACATAAGCCAATTATTGTCAGCTATCTCTTAATCGGAAACGCCCGAAATATTCCATAATCCATACTCTGAAAAGAGACTTACTATTGCATAAGCAAAGCAAGTGTAATTGCTGAGCTGTTTGAATCCCCTCTCGAGGCCCAGGCCAAGGTCTGGATAAATTTATTTCAAACCTATTTCCACTCAAATCGTAAAACATAAAATATAACTAGGTAAACGTATAGATCAATACTTTCAAGCTAAAAATTGATTTAAAAAAGGGGTTGATGAAAAGAGTCACATGTATATAGTAAACAGTTGACAACACAAAATATAACATATGGACATGAGAGGGGTGGAATTAAAGATGGTATGAATCTTATAGATGGCAGGAATTAATTCCTTGAAATGCTATAGAGCGCTGTAATGGCAGCCATGCTAATGCCATGGTAATAATCGGGAGCGCCAGGAGTGTCAAGTCTGACAGATATGAGCGCTATACAAGAACCCACTATTATTATTATTATTATTAATATTAGTGCTTTTAACCTTTGTAAATTAACATAACCCACCTCCAATGAACCGCCAAACACCATGGTCATAAAGAGAGAGGGAGAGAGAGAGAAAGAGAGAGAGAGCAGCCAGAGGGAGAAGAGAGAGGAATAAGAGAGAAGCAGAAAGATAGAGAGAGAGGGAAAGAGGGAGAAAAAAACAAGGACATGCAGACCACAAAAAAAAATGACGACAAAAACTACATGCGTTTCAATTGGATGTTGCTGAATTTATAGTTATGACGATTTTGTGAATGGGACATTATGACCATCAAGGATTACCAGCTAGAACAAAATCATACGTTCTATTATAGAGCGAACGACTGTGGCCAACTGCTGCCAGTGCGTGACATTATTCTTGGAGTTCTTGGCAGGTATATATGCAGGGGCGACTGAGCGACTTCCAAAGTGGGGGGGGGGGGGACCAAAAAAAAGGGCACCTACAAAGGGAAATCTCAAGGCGAAAATATACAATTTTTTAGACATTGGTATATACCCCTACATTGTGATTACATTATCAGGGATGATTTCAATATTTACTTCACTTTATACACCATACAAGATATTGCTTAAGCATCATGATTTGCAGTTGGGTGAGATGGTCTGAAAATCTATTTGCGAGCGAGCGAAGCGAGCCAGGAAACTTTTAAGATTTGTGAGGTCGCAGTGCGAAAAATTACATCTTCTAATGAGGAAAAATCCAAATCCTGATGGGGTTATAACCACACTCTCATAACGGAAGACTGAAAAGACCTTTGATAAGTAACATAAGTATTCCATCTACAGTATAGATGCATGCGAGCGTAGCCAGCGAGCTTTGGGGGAAATTGCTCTTAGGCGCTTGAAATTAGGGGCGCGTTGAATGATGAGAGGAAAAGGGGACATTTATCGGAAAAGAAAAGGAGCATGTATCAAAGTACAAAGAGTATTTATCAGAGGTGAACATGGGGCACTTCTTACACCCTTAAACAGAGGCAACTTACCAGGGATGAAAAAAGTCAGTCATGAGAATAGGAAATGGGCAATTGTCGACGGAAAAGGGGCTCCCATCAGATTTTGATAGATATAAGAGGTGGAAAGGAATATGAAAAGGGGATAGGTCCCTTATTAGAAACCACAAGGGGCACGTACCATTGTTAAAAGGGAAATTATCAGAGGTGAAAAGAGACACTTAACGCACCTGAAAAATGGCAATGACCAGATATGAAAAGGGCCACTTATGTGAATGAAAAAGGGGCACTTATAATAAAGGAAAATGTGTATTAGTTGAAAGAAAATGGACACCGATCAGATATTAAAGGGGCATTTATCAGAGGTGAAGGGGGCACTTATCTGAAGTGAAAAGGATTAACTTCCCGTACCTGAAAAGGGTCATTTACCAGAGAAGGGGGCACTTATGAGAAGGGGCTCTTTTTTAATGGGGCACTTATTTTTTGGAAAAGGGGCATTTATTAGAAAGGAAAAGGGGCACATGTGAAAATATAAGGTGCGCTTATCCGAGTTAAAATGGGGGTAGTTATTAGAAGTGGAAGGGGTACTTCTTACAAAGGTAAAGGGGCACTTGTCACAGTAAAAGAGGCAGCTCTCAGATTTGACTACAGGGCAATTATCTATACCTCTCTATAACTATATCGGCCATTAGAAACGCAGTCAGGCACTGTTCCCCAAAACTCAAAACTATAAGAACGAAAGGCCTAAACTTGAAGAAGAAAAAAAACAGGAAATGGATTACGTCAATGGTAAGTTTGATATTCTGAACCCTCTAATGATTGAGAAAGATATGTTGCAAAAAAAGTTTACAAATTTCTATTTTTTGTAAAGGCATTAGCCAAATAGGCACTCACCAATAACGTAAGAACATCTACATGTACACACAAAAAGCCGCTAGCCGTTTCAAAGTTAATATTAATATTAATAACATAATATTAACAAACGCGTAGCCAGGGGGGCGGTGGAGGCGGTCCCCCCCCCCCCCCCCCCAACAAAAAAAAAAGAGAGAGAAAGAAATAAGGAAGAGGCCGTAGGAAGCAAAAGGATTATAAGTCGAAAACGGTACAACGAATCGTCTTCTTTCTCTAATAACTTACTGAAACGTCAAAGCTTCCGCGCTTCGCGCGGGAGGGGGGGGGGGGAAACTGAATTCAGATAAGGATTTAGAGTCGGGAATGGTACAACGAATCTTCTTCTTTCTTTAATAATTTAATGAAACATCAGCGCTTCGCGCGGAGGAAGTGGAACTAGATTCAAACAAGGATTAAGGGTCGAGAACGGTATATACAACGAATCGTCTTCTTTCTCTAATAATTTAATGAAACGTCAAAGCTTCCGCGCTTCGCAAGGGAGGGGGGGGCTCCCCCTTCCTCCCCCCCCCCCCCGCACCTTGGGAGCGCACGATTCGCACGCTTCGCGTGCTCACTACCGCCCCCCCCTAAAATAAAATCCTGGCTACGCGCTTGAATATTTAGGGTATGCAAAGTGAACCAATGCTCCAGGTCGATGCAATAATGAATTGATCGGTTGTAAAGATATTTGTCAGAATGAAGTCATTCAGGTTAATTTGAGAAGGATGATAGATGGGTGACATACAGAACACGGATGAATGGGTCACAATGTCTTGCTGGATCTGCTCTAGTTTCCACGGGTACACAAGTATGGGCCATTACTGTATCCGTGTTCATTTCTCTTTTTAAATGTGCTGTCACTGACGTTTACTGTTGCAGGACTAATCATAACAAGCAGTGATTTTCGTTTTCTCCATCTACATTATCTAACATAAATTTCATAAATTAATAAATTGACATAATTTTGGGTGGAGGTATGAAAGATTCCGAAATTTTGAGCATGTTGTTTAACGATTTACATTATATACAGGTAATAAGTTGATGATATTTTTTCTCTAAAGGGGCATGGGAAGAGAAATAGCTTCGTTTTCTTGTAAATAGGCCAAGATGTTAAAGGACGTCTCAATGCAGCAAGACCAGCACGCATGAGAGCCAATCAGTCAAGCCGACAGCTAGCCAGCCAATTTCAACGACCCAGCATTCAGAAGATCGGGCTGATGCTATTTACGACTTCCGTCGATCTAGAGGAACGGTAAACCAAACCCTAACCCTTACCCCTCACCCCAAACCTTGCCCAACCTCAACCCCACCTGTAACCCTAACCCCAACCCAAATGCAATTGACAATCGCATCGAATAAACGGGGGCTCATATAGTCGTCCGGCAAGCGGCAGGGGAGGGGGCCAAAGAGGGGGCCCAATTCGTGAGAAAATATTTAGCGGCGAAACAGCCTGCCGGTGAATAAGCGGGGGAGGGGGGGGGGGGGGGGGGGAGGAGCACTAATTTTTTTTGTTTATTTTTTGCCCCCGAAAATTTGAAATCTCGGTCCCCTCCCTCCTGGATCCGTAACTGTCCCTAACCCTACAAGCTGTTCACCAAAGAAGTTGGAAATTCACGAACAACATTCCGGTCATTTTATATGTGCCTTCTGTAATTACTATTTTCGATGCTCATGCTTTTTGTCATCTCTTGTAATTTCTGTGTTTGAGTAAGTGCTTTGTATCTGCTTTATGGAAAGGCGCTATCAAAAATGTTTTGCATTATTATTGATTTAAAGGAGAAGAAGAAGTAGACAAAGAGGAAGTATAGTAGCAGAAGAAGAACAAGACGATGAAACAGAAGAAGGAGCTGAGGCAGCAGCAGAAGCAGGAATTCGGGGGCGTGGCAAAGTTTGCTCGACATTACATTAGGCCTGGAAAAAAAAGATGTTGTATTGCCCTTTGCGACCGACCCAAAAATCTTGAAATCTACGGTCGGCTTTTAAAAAAAATTTAAAAAAATTACCGTAGAGAAAAAATATTAAAACATCCAAGATATATCAGCCCAAAAAGGGAGAAAAAAAAGAAAAGATTTCCGACCGACCGACCCATGTTTTGGCAACCAAAGGGCAATACAACATCTTTTTTTGTATGGTCGTAATGCCTATGTATTAACTGCGCGCGATACAATAACAATTCTTTGCTAGTCAGAGCATATCGAGGACACGTGAGTTGAAAATTTTGAAATCAAGCACATTCCTAATAATTATCACTGTGACACTGTTCCACATTAAATAAAAGGTAAAACGTTTATTGAATTTTACTTTGGAGAAGAAAATAAGTAGTCGAGAGATGGTTTATAATATATTTCATTGTGAATAAAAACATTTTAAACACAAGGGTATTTTTTCTTCGCTCGCTCACAACATTTAGAAACCGGATAATTTCAGGAAGTAAAGTGCCTGAATACTGTGCAACGAGGTGCCGGAATCTAGCAAGGTGCCCGAATATCGTCTCATTCAGGCAGCAATAAAGACACGATAACAAAAACTTTCGGGAAACAAAGACTCGAAAGAAAAAAGTCAGCGAGCGGCGGGGCGCCATCTGTATGCGTTCCCGAACAATCGGGAAAATCGTGGAGGGGGGCAATAATGGCCCCCCAGCCTTATTAGGTTTTATCTTGATGCAATATTCTTGAATTCAAACTCTGAAGAAAACGTGTAAACTCTGTATCATCTCTGCATCAGCAATACAGAATTAAGTGCATTGAACATGCAGACCTTTCGCTATTCAATATTATAAATAATTCGCGACTCTGGGTTCAAAGTCTGAGGAGCCCTGAAATTTCAGCTGCCATGCACAATGGTAACTAATAACAGAGTGTTGTGAATTAGATACATTAAGACTTCGAGCCAGGCGCGGATCCAGGATTTCTTAGGGAAGGGGTCCCAATTTTTTTTTCCTCCCGGCCCCCCCCCCCCCCTCCCCCTGGATCCGCCACTGCTTCGAGCCCTCATAACATATCCTCATTATATGCTACACAATAACATTTCAGTATTCTATAACTTCACGTTAGTCTGATAAAAGAGTCTCGATCTTCCAACTTCCATCATGAACGTGTAATGTACTCGAGTTCAAATCCAGCAAATTAACATCACCATATAGCTAGCTTTGATAATTCTCTTTTATTTGGTTTCAATACCCGTGCAGTTATACCCGTGCAGTTATTTAAGTGTAACAATCAAGTACCTACATGTAAGTCTATTAATCAAAAGGAATTACTAAATTGCAAACGTAAAAATCCCTCCCGATATGCATACACACTATACAAATAAAGAATTAAAGAGTAACTGGTGCAAAGCACCATTAATTCAAAAGTACATTAAATCGGACAGATCACAAATACTTCACAAAACCAGGGGGTGGGGTGTTTCACAAAGCCTTTTTTCATAATGACAAATGACAAAAATCATTGACAAATCTGCTAATAACCAATCAGAAGCAAGGATTACACTAGCTCGTAACAAAAACTGTCACTGTCAGTACGCGCTCTCCCCTCTAAGATCTGGCTTAAACTTAAAGACATATAAGTAAATCTTAAATCAAGTTCTAATCTAAATCTATATGTGCAAGAAACCGATTATCAGGACAGCACTGACATACTGTGAAACTTAGATTAAAGTAAGGCCTAGAAAAGAAAGATGTTGTATTGCCCTTTGCGACCGACCCAAAAATCTTGAAAGAGGGAGTTTTAAAAGAAAAGATTGGCACCTAAAGGGCAATACAACATATTTTTGTTTAGGCCTAGTGGACAGGACTTACACTGTGAAATAATTGTACATACTCGGTAATGGGGTTCATGAATCGCACCCCCCCCCCTTCCATGTGACATACCAATCCACCCTCCCCTAGTAATGTTAAAAACAAGAGAAAATGGTGCCAAGTACAATTTTTAGAAAAATGAGTCTAAGTCATTTATGCCTAAATGGTTGAGATGGTAATTCCCAAATACCATACCCTTAATTCTTGCTCCCTTTCCCTCTTTCTCTAAAGTTTGACAAAAGCTTATTTCTACAAAGTATTCATCCTATTTTGTCATGATTAATTGATTGATTTGTTGAGGGGGGGGGGGGAGAAACCAACTAAATAAATTAGTGAAATAACATTAGATTTGGATTCATAAGAGGATTTGTGATGAGCAGTGGCTAATGAGGGGAAAAGGGCAAGATATATGCACAAAAAACAGTAAAACAGAAAATAAAGGAGAAGAGAAGTCATTTTGTTTAGAATAAGATTCCGTGGTAAGAAGGAAGTTTATGCATGGGAAAAGGAAGGCAATGCCAAAGAGAGAGAGAGAGAGAGAGAGAGAGAGAGAGAGAGAGAGAATAGCCCGGATTTAAATTCAGTTTTCGTTAAATTTGTAAACCTGGTACTGAAGATTATTTGTCTGCCATGTTAAACCTTGAACACAATCGCACAATCTTTCGCATGAGAAGACTTTCGCGCAATTAACCTTACCAAACATGTTTGCCATCAAAAAATTACATTGACGTAGAATTAATCTGAACACGATTTTTATGGGATAAACAATGTGGATTTAAAACTGCCCTCATGCTGATTTCTTGAAAGTATCTGCGATTATATTGTTGGAGAATCATTCCTTGGGAGTGTTTCACAAAAACTAAGATCGACTTTAAGTATATAGGACTTAACTATGGCATGCCATCTGTTTGCTCCCATCATTTACTGGCATTGGTCTCTCAAGGGACTTACAAATCATGGTCACAAATCTACATTTTTTGATAATTCATTATTGAAGGAAAAAATATTATCTAAAGATATAATTGAGAGACCAATGGTGAGAGCAAGCAGTGGTATGACGATCTTAGTCTTTGTGAAACACCCCCCCCCCCCCTGATGTGACAAAATAATAGAAAAGAAAGAATTCAAACTTTACAGTAGTCAATCCCAATAATGTAGAAATATTATATACATATACTTTTTAGTGCTCCCTAGAGCTAATGAACAACATTATAATACCCAATACAAACAAATTGTGCATGCTGAAAAAAATGCTTTTTTCCTAATGACCGTGAGGTTTAAATTACATTTTACATATATTTATACATAATATATATATATGAAAATATATGAAGTTGCATTATGTTATCTTTTTAATAATACCTGTACTTGGCACTATGCCACTCATCCATACTCTCTCATTCTTTCTATTTTTCTTGTGCACCTCGAATTAGAATTGTCTAGATAGACGGCGATATATATATATCTATATATATAAAAGCCTATTATATTATTATTATTATACATATAATTCTCTAAGATGGAAAAAAGGAAGAAAAATTAAAATTCTCAAATTTCAACATCAATATGAATAAAATACACGAACAGTGAAAGTTTACATCAAGTTCATATTTATGAAACATTCAGGAGGATTTTTAAATTTTATCACTTCATAAATAATCAAAATCTCATTCCATGAATAGCTGGAATTTTGATCCCATACGTATATCTGCTTAAATATCAAATGATATAAACCATTGTCATTTTTTACAGAAGACACACAACTATACATATACTGGCAAAGTAGTTAACCATCAATACCTTTCTTAATAATAATAATAATAATAATAATAAAATACTGGCTTTATATACATGAAGTGCTTAGTATATCTACGATATATCTGAGCTTTTTACACTAATATTATTATCCTGTTCATAGTATTTAGACTTGGCTGCACACAATGCATTCACATTCTCCGCACATTTTCCGCTCCCTTAGGAGCATCCTACCAGGTACCTATTTAATACTTGGGTGGATAGAAGCAATGTAGATAGAATCCCTTGCTTAAAGGTAATACAAAGTTTTGGGAAATTTTGGAAATTGGGTGTGTAGTGATTCTTTACAATTTTGATATATTTGGATGCCCCTGTGGATGTATTATTATCAATAGAAAATTTAGCCCCTAAAACACTTCTCCTTTCAAGAAAAATTGAATTTAAAAAAGTACAGGTGCTCCCGGTAAATTTTGATCAATTTCAAATAGCTTCTACGACCTTACAATGGAAGCTGCGACCATGACAATCTCAGAATATGTAGTTGTGATACATAATTTTCAAATGGGAATAGCTAATCGGTCGATTTGAGTCAAGACACATCGTTTTTTAGCTTTATTAATATCTTGACCTTGAGAGGGAGCTATACAACGTAAAGAGTTAATTGTTTACAATTTCATACCTTAAGACTCGATTTTAACCGCGACAATGATCACTGAATATTGTAGGATCGCATATGCTTCAAATATGTTCATTTGAATCAAATCCATGACCCCATACCAAAACTTTAAATTACCTTTAAGGACATATTTGCAGCACCTGCAGAGATTCAACCCACAACCATTTCATCTTCAGTCGAGCATAACTTGACTAGCTCACCTCTTTTAAGCCATTATGCTAATACCTTTTTAAATAGAACAAAAATCTATGTCATTTGTGTTACAGTATATTCTATACACATGTATAAACCTCTTTTTTGTACATTATAATTATATCAATCTGTCTTAGTCATATCATAGTACTATTTGTCATCTATTTAACCTGTTGAATCTATAGCCGTTATGATATTTACATATGCATTAATTAGATGAACTTTTAACTCAAGGTAAATACATTTCATGCAAGCTAGGTGTATTTACAAAACAAACAAACAAACAAACATACATAAAATACATCCAAACAAGCATTTTAGTTATGGCAAACTACATGTTTATAATGCACATAATTAAACCTGTTCATTACTTGATGCCACTGTGTTTTCTTGAAAAATATTCTGTATCTAGAGAAACAAAAGTCACATGAATGAAACCTAATATAAAACTATAAAACATAAAGGGGTGATTTGGGACACACTAAATCTGCGGTATCATAATAAAAAGATCTTTTGGCTTCCTAGAAGCCACTTAAAACACTAAAAAAATAGGATACATAGATAATGGAAAATGCTTGTAAAAGGGATTTTGTACAATCTGCATTTTCTATTTTTCATGTTGAATTGAATAACGGAGAGGTTGGTTATCAAATTAAATATAGGGGATCATTTTGAAACCCTGTAACAGTACCTGTGTTACATCATCGTGATTGGTCAAAACGCGTCACATGACATGCACCTATTTTTACTTCATGCACGATCGTGCCAAAAAAGCGCTGTCAAAAGTGATATTGCACGCTTATTTGTACGCGTGGAGCAAGTAGCAAGGTATTATCTTTTCATTTTCTAGAACCAACATAACTCTAACGTTAGATCTAGACTTTCGTTTATTTTGATTTTCATGTGTCGCTATTTTATAAAAAGAAATAACGCACTTGACCCTGTTGTGCGTAATATAAATGAACTGCATTCACCACTAACGAACGCTGGGCTGTGCGGTATTTGTATACAGTAAACATACTGGGCTATTTTCCCTCCCGGCTACAGGATTGACATGGAATAAATGAAAGAAATAGAAGCTATGATATAGAAGTATTTTGGTAATTGATATAAATATGCAGTGTTTCAATTAGAATAGGGCTATTAAACAAAGATTCAAGCTTCTCGGTGTTCCCTTCTGTGCTTCTTGATGTATATGTATATACATATAAAATCAGCCAGTTAGACACATTTCTTGATAGAAATATGAATAAATCAACTTTCTCATAATCATACCAATGTATACACCAACAATTGAAATTATGATCTTATTCTCAGGTGAAGAAGCAATCCAAGTTCACAGCATCTGTCCAATACACAAGGACATATTGAAGTCCAGAACTGTGGTTCTAACAATAACATCTGCAAAATGGGGGGGGGGGGGGGAGGGGGGGGGGGGGTTGGGGGGGGGGGGGGGGTAGTCATCATAATTTTTTTTTCGTATTTGACCTCGAAAATGTGATAATTGAGCCTACCAATTTTTCCGCTCAGTGGGGGTTGGGGGGGGGGGGGTAGTATGCATAATTTATTTTTTGTATTTTACCCCGAATTCTTTTTTCTTCTTTTCTTTTACTAAAAAAAAAAAAAAAAAAAAAAAAAAAAAAGCCAGGGGGGGCCCGGGCCCGTCGGCCCCCCCCCCCGTGGATCCGCGCCTGCAGTCAACTACCTTGCAAGATTTATTGCTCTGCAGACTGCAGTACACCAAAAATATTTTGTATATTTGAACTTGATAACCATGACATCATAATGGCTTAACTTGTATGATGGCCAGAAGGGGGCGCTATACAACATTTGAATTCAAGCACCTTTTATTTCTAAAATTAGCCTACACCAAAAATCTTATTTAAACACACACAAAAACGTATAAATAAAACTTCTTTGGAACTGATCGCAACTCTACTTTATATGCTCAGACTGCAACTATGAACTTGCTAATTATGTGTCTCGTTTACTTATATGTACGAATGACATAAGTATTGCAAGCCCCGAAGTCCCTCATGTTAGTTGATTAGGTACCCCCTCCTGCGAGAGTGGCCTCATCCAATAAACAACTAAATCTAACTGCACCAGTTGGGATACTAGAAGTGGCTCCTCATTTTGTTTTACCAAGCCCACTAGTCGTCATCTTTTTATAATCTTGCTGCTTTTCAAGGTAAGAAAGAAACTTGTATTATTCAATATTATTGTGGTATATTCCTGTTCATCATAAAATGTGTATATGAACAACTGTTAGCTTCATTATTCCCATATCTTGTAGTACTGTGTAATTTTGTATTTATTAACATTTATTTCCTTCTCAACAGTGCAATCTGAAAAACAATATATATATATAAATTATATATGTAACAATGATTTCAACATAGAGTATACAGTAAATAATTCAGATAACAGAAGGAGGCGAAAACCGGAAAAGCATAGCTTGAGTTGGGAACGCCAATAATAGGTTAACACAGTTACTGAGAGAACATTATAGATATTATTATGACAATTACATATTGTGTAACAGAACCTTGATAGGAAAGAAAAAATAGTAAATGGAAGAAAAACTGAGAAGAGAATTAAGAGGATGGTATGTTGGATTATATGATATTTTGACTATGAGCGGAAATATGTGAATTGGGAAGAGATAATTTCATTGATGACAACATTGTTAACACTTGTAGTAATGATTAAAAAAAAAACTATTATCGAGTTTGTGAAATTGATGTTCATGTTGTTTAACTTAGACAAAATTTAAGTAAGTTTCGAATAGAGAATACTTTATCGCTGTCTGTATAGTTAAATTTTACTTACATGCATGATATATATATATATATATAATAAAGATATATATTCTTAGGAATCTTAGCCAAGGACATGTGCCATTAACTATATGCACAGGTATAATGAATTACATGCCAAAACACATTGTTGTGGCATGTAATTCATTATACCTGTACATAATTAATGGCACATGTCCTTGGCTATTAAAGATTCCTAAGAATATATACTAGAATATGTAACAATTTGTTACATAATCTAGTTTCAGTCACTCACAGTCTGCATGCTGCAATGTATCTGTTCGGTAGCATCCATGCATATAGGAAAAAAGAAAAACTTGATTTTCAGTAACAAAAATGCTCAAATTCTCCCTGCATTGGGAGGGGGACACCCCCTCCTATACCCTCTCTTGCCCGCGCCCTCGAAAAGGCCCACCTAATAATAATTACAGCATACCCCATTCGCCCTTCCTTCTGTCATTAACCCTCTCTCTCTCTCTCTCTGTCACATCTTCCTTTTCCTTCGTCCCGTCTTGATCTATTCCCTATCCCTCCACCTCTTCTCTTTTGCATTTAATTGCATGCCCTCCCATTTCTCATTCACGTATATCTCTATCTTTTTTCCTTCTCTCTCTCCTCCTCTCTGACAAGTTCATCAACAGCGTATAGTGTAGTTTTACGACAAATAATTGCTCCGAGATAAGTGAGCATGCAGATTTCACAATTTCATAACTCTTGACCAACAATATACATTTGAGTAAAATCGCATTTGAACAAGGGTCACTATACGAATTATACGAATTCCGCCTAATTATAACACGTATCGTCTATGACGTCATTTTCAGACCACTCAGTTTTGCCCATTTTCCGACCTTTTTTTTCCTTGAAATTTTGCAAGTGCAGTCTGGGTGGCCACACGCAGGGCCTCCCGAAGTCGGATATTTTAAATCTGCCAAGGGGGGGATTTTAGACGCCATTTAACTCCCGGGATGGTTATTATTAGTATGGACGGTCACGGGACGCTTCATGTCATGTTCTTCATTCACCAACATCCCATCCGTTATGCACGCAGGGCTTGTAAGCCCTATCTGTGTCCCTTTCATTATCCCGATTCCAGTCACAAATTCATATTTCAGGGCTCTTGACAAATTTATGTAAAAGTTGATTCCGCTCGGGTGATTCTATTGTCAGATTACTTAGCAGAGAGATAAAGAAGTGAATATTCTCATGACTAGCAACTATGTATAATTATTCTTTCTTTTTTTCATCGTCTCTGCAATTCTATTTGAAAAAAAATTGATGACAAAAGATGGCACTCTGGTACCATTTGTAATTGAATGTCAAATATTAAGCTCAGATGGCCTCATAATCTGCCACTTGAAATTATTAGAATTTCAATTTTTAAGCATTTTGTTACATTTCTTTCCAATATCTTTAAAACAAAGCATAGGTTACTTCTGAGCACTATGTTTTTCTCTCCAGGGCATCTGTTATAATGGTTCTAGGACAACTACCCCCTGGGCAATCACCCCCGGAAAATTACCCCCCGGAAAACTACCCCCAAAGGACAATTACCCCCGGGAATATTACCCCCCGGAGAATCACCCCCCGAGGACAACTACCCCCCAAGGACAATTACCCCCCGGAAAATTACCCCCAGGACAATTACCCCCCGAGGACAATTACCCCCTAGGACAATTACCCCCCGGAAAATTACCCCCAGGACAATTACCCCCCAAGGACAATTACCCCCCGAGGACAATTACCCCCCAAAGAAAAATTACCCCCCGATGACAACTACCCCCCTACCCCGATGACAATTACCTTCGAGGACAATTACCCCCCCCTACGATGACAACTACCCCCGTGGACAATCAGGATTCAGTAGCAAAAGACGATCTGACACATTGAGAGATGGCTACGAGCCCATAAGATCCCCTGCATGACCCCATATTCTTTCAAATACTATAGCACGTTGTCTTCCTCATTACTACACATTTCCCTTTTATTATAATTTATGCAACGCAAGCGCGGTTGCTAATTTTCACGAAGGATGTAAATTTTAGGTAATAGTCCAGCGCTTTTCAAAATGCATAGAAATACATTTCTCTGGAGCAGCGTTATTTTAGCTTTTTGTTAGTCACGATACCCTCTTAAGAAATGAAAAGTTTCTCCCAACTCCCAAAGTCTTTACAGACTATTAATTTTGCATGGCTCTGGCTCTCGTCAAGTGCTATGCACACACGTATGGGCACATTTAAGAATAAAAAGACATTTTCAAACTGGTAAAAAAATAGTTTGTAATCCACACACTAGAAACTATTTAAAATACTGTATGCGGGCACCTTGCCGCCGAATGTACATAAATAAAAAATGATATATTCGGTCATGACCTTGATACACTAATATGAGGATATTCGGGCCTCTCGTTGCCCTTATTTGCCTTGCTGTCAAAATATTGTCAGCGAGCGAGGAAGGCAGACACTTTAGTATCTTCCAAATGTTATCAGGTGGGCTGTATATCGTACAGACCACCTTATAATTTCGTTAGAATTGCCTTTATTTATTTATTTTTCTTACATCTAACCACTTTTTTGTATGCACGATTACTTGAAAATGGCTCAATCAAATACCTTCAAATTTGGCACACACATGCATAGGCATATGTACAAAGCACAATAATGTTTTCAACATTGATCTTCACTGATGACGTCATCTAGGCTCCATTTTGTAAAATTTTCGGAAAATCAATTCATGATCATATCTTCATAACGGAAAGACATTTCTCATTCATATTTATCATGATTAAGGTCAATATCCGTCCGGTTAATTTCATGTAAAAATACGCGCGCGTACAAAATAGTCCCAAAATCATTTTGCATACGTTTTAGGCCATTTTAAGCATTTTATAAAAAATCACTCACACGCGCACGCGTTTTCGCGCGTAAAACTATTACACAACATAGAATCGGCATTTTTTTTCTTTCATGATATTCCACATATTTTTAGAAACAAATTGATACCATGTTTATCTCTTTATGACTATTAATAACGGAATGATCGACCGTTTAACATAAATTTCTGTGCGTGTGAGCTTTTGTATTACATAGCATATATGGACAAAAACATGCCTACACAAAATTCATTGTAGCTCTTTAGGATGCAAGGTGACCCTAATTCTTTTTTCATATTGTGATAGAATATAAATTGGAGATGTGATTTCATGTCTCATTTGACCTTCAATTAACTCATGACGTCATCATAATGGCCTCCGAACTCAAAATTTCAATTTGCATATTATGTCGTCATCATATTTTTTGAAAATTGATTGTATCTCTGTTAATATTGATCAATTTTCTTCCAAATTTGTATATGTTTTAGCTGAGACAATGCTCTACAAATGCAGTTACTACGATCCTTCATTTTGGCAAAGGCATCATGGCGTATTTTTTGCGATTAAAGGAGGCATGTCAATTTTTCACATTTTGCGTGTATTCTCTATGGGACATGAATTTTTCTCAAAACTGGAATCTACATTCCCGTCTTTTGCGAGCAATATCTACGTCGTTTGAGCTTCGATTACGCTGAACTTCGAGTATGTTGTAGCTGAGACAATAAGATTTGTCAAATGTGCCCATTATTTTGTCTCAATTTTTTGTTGGATCAGCCCACTTATACTTGTTCCAAACAAGAATAACAAATCTAGTCAGGTGGGCTGTATAGAATACAGATCTCCTTATGTTTTCGTTAGAGCTTTTTTTGTGAGCACGATAACTTGAAAATGGCTCAATCAAATGCCTTTAAATTTGGCACACATATGTATAGCCATATGGAAAGAGCACAAAAAGGTTTTCAACCTTGACCTTGACTGATGACGTAATCTAGGCGCCATTTTGTGAAAATCAACTCATGATCATATCTTCGTATTAACGGAAAGACATTTCTCGTTCATATTTACCAGGATCAAGGTCAATATCAGTCCAGTCAATTTCAGGTCAAAAAACGCGCGCGTACGCCATTATTAGCAATAGCATTTCATAAAGAAAATAAAGAAACGCGCACACGCGCATGCGCGCGCGTTTTCGTTTGTCACGGCCGAACGCAAAATAATTCCTCCTTGATTTTTTTTAACACAGTATTTCTCATGTTTTTCCGGACAATTTGATACCATGTTTATCTCTTTATGACTATTAATAAGGGAATGAGCGTCCGTTCAAGATAAATGTGCGTGCGCGCGAGCTCTTGTAATACATAGCATATATGGGCAACAACATGCCTATACAAAACCCTTATGGCTCTTCGGGATGGACGGGAACCCTCAATTTTTTTCTTCATATTCGGATAGAGTACGAGTCGGAGATGTGATTTCATGTCTCATTTGGCCACTAAGTATATCGTGTCATCATCATATTGACCTTGGAACTCAAAATACGAATTTGCATATTATGACGTCAGCATATTTATGGATCTACATGACATTAATCTTTGAGCACTATCTAGCTTATTTGTGCTCTATGTTCTCCCAAGTTTTGGTATGTTATAGCTGAGACTATGGGCTATAAAAGTTGTGTCTTTTGTTTTTGGATCAGATGTTGGGGTCATGTCAAAATTTTCAATTGAATGTTAAATTCGCAAAGTTTGTAGAACATTGTAGGAATTTAGCATATGTCACGTTTGTCCTATTTGTGAAATATAAACGTTTATATAATCGTATTTATGAATATTATCATTAGATCATCATCGGCACACTTTCATGATACAAAAATAGCATACGTATCACCTAATTCGTCAAAGTGACGAATTAAAGTCTAGTTATAATTGTTATCATATCATTATTATCATCTGTATTATCAGCATAATCTACAATGGCAGTAGTATAGTATAGTCATGTAGAAGTAGGCCTAGTAGTAGAGGTATCATTCTGATCCTTATTATCCTGATTATCTTTTGCAATACGTCTATATAGACGATAAACTCACGACAATTGACAATTGTCATGAATCATTGTCTTTAAGCTTACCATTAAATGCATCTGGTTCGAATTTTGCTTAGGTATTTGGTACGTCATGATTTAAATGGTAGAAATGAACTTGTGTCCTATTCATTCTAGTCTTATTCATTTGCATTATGTTTCATTCATTCAAGTTCTAATGTTTCTGACTCTTTTCAAGACAATATCTTTTTTGTCGATCATAGTTCTATGTAGCTTGATATCTCACGGTAATTTTGAGAGAAAAGCAATGCAAGCAATGATTTCTGAATTGTAGCGACAATCGCGTTCGTCTTTGCTGTTCTTCGATAATATTTGACAAGCAGTATTAATTAATTTGTCAAGGACTCATGATACATTCGTTTAACAGTTGATTACCCTCGGTTGATTCTTTTGTTCGGATTATTTGGCGGGGAAAATAGAAGTGAATGTATTATTATTATTATTTGTTCATCGTCTCTACGATGCTCTTTGAATCAAAAACAGCTTTTAGTGTTAGGCTTCCGGAAAGGAATTTCAATTGTTCTTAAGAAATTTTTGGTTGCACTCTGTAGATTATGATGATGTGTTTGATCTTTTTTTCAATACAAGATCAAACACATGATGAAAATCTACTGGCTGCATGCCAATAAGTTCTTGACAAGAATAACAAAATGTGAGCTAGTGCTATTCGGTGTGGCGTACACATGGCAATCACATGGTAGATAAAATTATGATCATCAGTACTGGGTCAAATAAATTAAAGAGAACTGAATTTGAACCCGGGTCATAGGCTACCCCCTCTCGTTCTCTCTCCCTCTCTCTCCCTCTTCGTCGCCTTACTTTTCCCTCTCTTACCTCCCTGTGCATTTGTATGCCTCGATAATACAGAAAATAAACAATAAGATTCTTCCTCTTCTCCTCCTTATTCCTAGTACATGTAGTAGGAGTAGTACTAGAAGCAGTATCACAATAATAATGACAACAATTATTATTATGGTTGGTGGTGTTACTAATGTTATTTTTGTAATTATTATGTTTGTTATTGTGATTATTATCCTTATCATGATTATTATCGTTAATATAAATTATTATTGTAATTATTATAATCATTATTATTGTTATCATTATGATGAATATGAACATGATGATTTTGATGACGATTAGTATAAGTATATAGTATTATTATAATTGTTATCATATCATTATTATCATCTGTATTATCAGCATAATCTACAATGGCAGTAGTGTAGTATAGTACATGTAGAAGTAGGCCGAATAGTAGAGGTATCATTCTGATCATTATTATTCTGATTATCTTTTGCAATACGTCTAGACGATAAACTCATGACAATTGACAATTGTCATGAATCATTGTCTTTAAGCTTACCATTAAATGCATCTGGTTCGAATTTTGCTAAAGTGTTTGGTACTGAATGATTTAAATGGTAAAAATGAACTTGTGTCCTATTCATTCTAGTCTTATTCATTTGCATTATGTTTCATTCATTCAAGTTCTAATATTTCTGACTCTTTTCAAGACAATATCTTTTTTGTCGATCATAGTTCTATGTAGCTTGATATCTCACGGTAATTTTGAGATAAAAGCAATGCAAGCAATGATTTCTGAATTGTAGCGACAATCGCGTTCGTCTTTGCTGTTCTTCAATAATATTTGACAAGCAGTATTAATTAATTTGTCAAGGACTCATGATAAATTCGTTTAACAGTTGATTACCATCGGTTGATTCTTTTGTTCGGATTATTTGGCGGGGAAAATAGAAGTGAATGTATTATTACTCTTATTTGTTCATCGTCTCTACGATGCTCTTTGAATCAAAAACAGCTTTTAGTGTTAGGCTTCCTGAAAGAAATTTCAATTTTAAGAAATTTTTGGTTGCACTCTGTAGATTATGATGATGTGTTTGATCTTTTTTGTGTTCCAAACAAGTATTACAAATCTAGTTTTTGTATTTATTCTTTATTTTTCTTATTTCTAACCACTTTTTTGTAAGCACGATTACTTGAAAATTGCTCAATCAAATGCCTTGAAATTTGGCACACATAATAGGCATATGTACAAAGCACAATACGTTTTCAACATTGACCTTTACTGATGACGTCATCTAGGCGCCATTTTGTAAAATTTTACGAAAATCAACTCATGATCATATCTTCATAACCAAAAGGTATTTCTCATTCATATTTATTATGATCAAGGTCAATATCAGTCCGGTCAATTTCAGGTCAAATAACGCGCGCGTGTGCGTACGTCCGCGCGTCAATGCGCGCGCAAAATTTTAAAATGCTCAAAATAATTTTGCATACGTTTAAGGCCATTCTAAGCATTTTATATAAAATCGCGCATACGCGAATGCGCGCTTTTTTTTCGCGCGTTAAACTATTACACAACATAGAATCGCCATTTGTTTTCTTTCATAATATTTCACATATTTTTACAAACTAATTGATACCATGTTTGTCTCTTTATGACTATTTATAACGGAATGATCGACCGTTTAACAAAACTTTCCGTGCGCGCGAGCTCTTGTAATACATAGCATATATGGGCAAAAACATGCCTTTACAAAATCCATTGTAGCTCTTTAGGCTGCAAAATGACCCCAATTTTGTTTTCATATTTTGATAGAAAATAAATTGGAGATATGATTTCATGTTTCATTTGACCTTCAATTAACTCATGACGTCATCATAATGGCCTCCGAACTCAAAATTTCAATTTGCATATTATCATGTCAGCATATTTTTTGAAAATTGATTGTATCTCTAAAAATATTGATCAATTTTCTTCCAAATTTTGATATGTTCTACCTGTAATTTTCTACAAATGTGGCTGCCACACTTTTTCATTTTGACAAAGGCATCATGGCGTATTTGTGCGATTAAAGGAGGCATGTCAAATTGTATTCTCTATGGGACATGACTTTTTCTCAAAACTGGATTCTACATTCCCGTCTTTCGCGAGCAATATCTCCGTCGTTTTAGCTTCGTTTACGCTGAACTTTGAGTATGATGTAGCTGAGACAATTAGCTATCTCAAATGTGTCCTTGATTTTGTCTCAAATTTTAGTTGGATCAGCCCACCTATACTTGTTCCAAACAAGTATTACAAATCTAGTTTTTCTCTTGTCATTTCATATTTTAACCGTTTCTGGTATTTGAATTTTTTTCGCACCCCCACACCCCCCCCCCCCCCCCCCCCTTTGGCGACGCCCATGACCGCAGGTTAGACCCTTCCAAGCAGAAACAGCATTCTGGTACTTCGCTCTCTGTTGCCTGTTGGTCAGAAAATCACCAATCCAGGGCGAACTCCGATTTCTAGAAGTTTGGTAACAACCATGGTGTGGTCAATTGAGTCAAAGGCTTTTGAGAAGTCCGTTACTACAAGATTTCCAACAAAGTTGGGCTTATCCGACCCCTTGTAAAATGGATGCATCATCTCAACTAAACAGTGAATGGTATAGGAGCCTTCCAAGCTCCCATACTGATGACGATCAATATTTGGTCCTATGTCCTCTTTGATCCATTTAGCTTCAAATCCCTCACAGACTTTGGCATAAGTGTGCGTACGTCCGCGCGTCAATGCGCGCGCAAAATTTTAAAATGCTCAAAATAATTTTGCATACGTTTAAGGCCATTCTAAGCATTTTATATAAAATCGCGCATACGCGAATGCGCGCTTTTTTTTCGCGCGTTAAACTATTACACAACATAGAATCGCCATTTGTTTTCTTTCATAATATTTCACATATTTTTACAAACTAATTGATACCATGTTTGTCTCTTTATGACTATTTATAACGGAATGATCGACCGTTTAACAAAACTTTCCGTGCGCGCGAGCTCTTGTAATACATAGCATATATGGGCAAAAACATGCCTTTACAAAATCCATTGTAGCTCTTTAGGCTGCAAAATGACCCCAATTTTGTTTTCATATTTTGATAGAAAATAAATTGGAGATATGATTTCATGTTTCATTTGACCTTCAATTAACTCATGACGTCATCATAATGGCCTCCGAACTCAAAATTTCAATTTGCATATTATCATGTCAGCATATTTTTTGAAAATTGATTGTATCTCTAAAAATATTGATCAATTTTCTTCCAAATTTTGATATGTTCTACCTGTAATTTTCTACAAATGTGGCTGCCACACTTTTTCATTTTGACAAAGGCATCATGGCGTATTTGTGCGATTAAAGGAGGCATGTCAAATTGTATTCTCTATGGGACATGACTTTTTCTCAAAACTGGATTCTACATTCCCGTCTTTCGCGAGCAATATCTCCGTCGTTTTAGCTTCGTTTACGCTGAACTTTGAGTATGATGTAGCTGAGACAATTAGCTATCTCAAATGTGTCCTTGATTTTGTCTCAAATTTTAGTTGGATCAGCCCACCTATACTTGTTCCAAACAAGTATTACAAATCTAGTTTTTCTCTTGTCATTTCATATTTTAACCGTTTCTGGTATTTGAATTTTTTTTTACAAAATCAACGTTTTCCAAATCATTCTCTTGCGGCACCCTGGTTGAAAAACGCTGTTCTGGAGTTACAAAATCAAATGAGATGAATTACCAGAGAGCGGATATTTATTTTCTTTTGACATGGCACCGTAAATATAACTTAAAGGCAATTTCTATTTAAAAATAATTTAACGTACACGAAAACATATTATAATTCAACAGAAATAAATAAATAACGTGAAGAAAACCTTAATTATGGATCACGGCATAGATGAGGGCCCATTATACATACAAAGACACGATCAGCTGATGAAAAAGTTACAGAGGATGCATAAAGGTAATCTTACATCCTAATTTCTTTGTTGTGCCATTGATGGTGAGAGAGGCTGTAACGCGTACTCATCTGCGCGCAATGTATTGTTTAATTTCTAAGAAATGTAATTTCTGTTCTTTACTCGGTAGCAAAACTACAGGGGAATTGGGCAACCTCTACCCCCCCCCATATCGAATTGAATAATTTGAAAAGACTGAAATGAACTTCATAAATAACAAAGAAAATGAAGGTTTATGCAATTTTCTGTAAATAGCAATTTGGAGAGAAGCTTGCGTTATACGTCACAGTCTTATAAATTCCTCGGGGATGACTGTCATTGGGGGTAGTTGTCCTCCAGGAGTTAATGGTCTCGGGGGGGGGGGGGAGTTGTCGTCGAAGGGGGAGGGGTAGTTGTCCTCGGGGTTAGTTGTCCTCGAGGGTAATAATAATAATAATAATAATAATAATAACGTTTTATTTACCCAGGGTAGCCACTTCAGTTATGAAACTGCTCTTCCAGCGGGCCCTGCATAACATAACATAATTAGTACTACCCTTCTCCAATCTAATGTGCTGAGCGCCTAGCTAGAAGGCAGAAGGTCCCATTGTTATAAGTCTTTGGTATGACTCGGCCGGGGTTCGAACCCACGACCTTCCGTACATGAGACGGGCGATCTAACCACTGAGCCACCAGGCCCAGTAGTGTCCATGGGGGTAATTGTCCTCGGGGGTAGTTGTCCTCGGGGGGGTAGTTGTCTTCGGGGGTAGTTGTCCTCGGGGGGTAATTTTCCCCGGGGGTAGTTGTCCTCGGGGGGTAATTCTCCGGGGGGTAATTTTCCGGGGGGTAATTGTCCTTGGGGGGTAATTGTCCTCGGGGGGGTATTCTCCGGGGGGTAATTTTCCGGGGGGTAATCGTCCGACGGGGGTAGTTTTCCGGGGGGTAATTTTCCGGGGGGTGATTGCCCAGGGGGTAATTGTCCTGATACGGTCGCTTACATCACAGTATGCCAAAGTCTGTGAGGGATTTGAAGCTAAATGGATCAAAGAGGACATAGGACCAAATATTGATCGTCATCAGTATGGGAGCTTGGAAGGCTCCTATACCATTCACTGTTTAGTTGAGATGATGCATCCATTTTACAAGGGGTCGGATAAGCCCAACTTTGTTGGAAATCTTGTAGTAACGGACTTCTCAAAAGCCTTTGACTCAATTGACCACACCATGGTTGTTACCAAACTTCTAGAAATCGGAGTTCGCCCTGGATTGGTGATTTTCTGACCAACAGGCAACAGAGAGCGAAGTACCAGAATGCTGTTTCTGCTTGGAAGGGTCTAACCTGCGGTCATGGGCGTCGCCAAAGGGGGGGGGGGGGGGGTGTGGGGGTGCGACACCCCCCCCCCCCCCCCCTGTCAGGATACTGTCGGTAAAATTGCGCTGCCGTCGGGAAAAAAGAGAAAAGGGGGAGGGAAAAAAGAGAGGGAAAGGGAAAGAAAAGAAAAAAGAAAAGGAAAAGAGAAGAAAGAAAGGAAAAGAAAGGAAGGAAAGAAAAGAAAGGAAAAGAAAGAAAAGAGAAGAAAGAAGAAAAAAAAAGAGGGAGGAGAGGAAAGAAAGGAAAAGGAAGAAAAGGGAAAGAAAAAAAGTAAAAGGGAAACAAAAGAAACGGGGGTGGAAGAGAGGAGAGGTAAAAGCCTGAGAGAGGAGGAGTGGGAGTAAAAGAGAGAAGGGGGTTGTTGGGTGGAGTCGTCTCGTCGAGGGAGCAAGAAAGACACGGGTAAATATGTTGCTGTGTCGGGTCAGCTGTGTCGGTATTCTTGCTCGATCCTCGTGTACTATTTCAATGCAGAAGTTTGAAGTCGGTGAGATGTATATTGTCGGTCGGCCGACAAGTTTTTTTCCCTACGAACTGTGACTTTTTATCCGCTGTGACGACTTCGAGAGTGACTACAACTACAATACTTGTATTTTCTCGAAGTTTCACTTTCCTATAATATAAGCTAAAGAAATCAGAGGTTTAACATTTTCGGGGAAACTAAATTCAAACAAGGTTGAAGAGTCAACAACGGTACGACAAATCGTCTTCCTTTCTCTATATTGTGATGAAACGCCAATGGGAAAAACTTCATTTAGACGAGTCGAGAACAGTACAACGAATCGTCTTCTTTCTCTAATATTTTAATGAAACGTCAAAACTTCGCGCGGGAGGGGGAAGCTTTATTCAGACAAGGATTAAGAGTCGAACACGGTTCAGCGAATCGTCTACTTTCTCTAATAATTTAAGAAAACGTCAAAACCTCCGCGCTTCGCGCGGAAGGGGGAAAACTGAATTTTGATAAGAATTAAGAGTCAAAAACAGTACACCAAATAGGGCTTATTAAGAGTCGAAAACGGTACGAACGAATCGCCTTCTTTATCTAATAATTTAATGAAACGTCAAAGCTTCCGCGCTTCGCGCGAGAGGGGGAGACTGAATTCAGATGAATAGGGAGTAATAAGAGTCGAAAACGGTACGACGAATCGTCTTCCTTTCTCTATATAGTGATGAAACGCCGAAAAATCCGCGCTTCGCGCGAAGGGAGAAAACTTCATTTAGACGAGTCGAGAACGGTACAACGAATCGTCTTCTTTCTCTAAAAATGTAATGAAACGGCAAAATCCCTCTGCGCTTCAGAGAAGCTTCATTCAGACAAGGATTTAGAGTCGAGCAAGGTTCAACGAATCGTCTACTTTCTCTATATGAAACGCCAAAACTGGGGGAGAAACTGAATTCAGACAAGGATTAACAGTAGAGAACGGTACAGCAAATCGTCTTCTTTTCAAAATAATTTAATGAAACGTCAAAGCTTTAGCGCTTCGCGCGGGAGGGGGGGGGGACTTCATTTAGACAAGGATTAACAGTCGAGAAAGGTACAATAAATCGTCTTCTTTTCATAATAATTTAGAGGCCTATCACCCACACCCCCTAATGAGCGCTCTTTAAGTAATTCGCTTGTTCACTACCGCCCTCCCCAAAATAAGATCCTACACTGTAAAAAATAATTGTTCATTGGTAATTTTTACGTATTTTTTCCACGTAGAATTTACTTGAAAACATTAGTTTTGCCACTTACGCACTAAATTTAAGTCTTGCTAACTCAAACTTTCAATTTAGTAGAACATACGTGGAATATTTAAGTAAAATCAAATACACAAAAACTTTATGTAATTTCAGCTTGTATTAATTTAGTAGTTTTAACTCAAAATCAGAAATTGTACGTATTACTCAAACAATTTATGTTGATTATTCTTATCTTTTTAAAGTAAGGACCGATGCAGTGCGTAATAGAAATATTTACATAATTTATGAATATTCATTAAGACCAAATTAAACTCTTTTTTAAATAAAACAATTCTTTTTTGTGGTTGAATGAAAATTTAAGGACTTTAAAACATTTAATAATTCATTTAACATGGCTAAGCAAAGACAAGACAATTTTTAATTGTTACCCAGTTCAAAACAAATCAAAACTTGATATTTCAGGAAATTGTCAACCAATTTTCCTTTTAAGATGCTACGATCAAGTATATATAAAATTTGGAGCCTTCAATATGTGTCGAATTGAAGCGTATGTAAATCTTAAATAGAAGTAGTGTTAGTGATTAGTGATTAATCTTAAATAGAAGTAGTGAATGATTAGTGGATGTTACTTGTTAGATTAGATGGGTACCAAATCGTGCAATATGTAATCCTATCATAGCTTTTTTTTAATTATCTAAAATGATTACAATACTTAAATTATTTACGTTAATGTAACTCGATTTAACTGAGTAAAAATTTATTCAGCAAAATAAGTAAATTCTACTTAAGATGCCGTAGGTAATATTTACTTAATAAAAATAAGGCAATTCTTTCCCTCAATTTTATTGAGTTATTTCGACTATTTTTTTTTTACAGTGTAGCTCCGCGCCTGCATTAAAATATATCAGCTATGATGCTGACTAAGTTGACGAAATAATTCGTATATTTATGTCGTCGAGGAAAATGACCATTTGCGCATAATTATGCAAGTACTACACTCAAAAAACTGAGGTGCTAAATGTTGGGTGCTGAGTGAGATTCTGCACTTGAAGTGCCAAAATCAGCACTTGACGGGTTAACTTTAACAAGGAAACCGAAACGTGCTGAATATTTGAGTGCAGAAAACGAGTGCTATAACAATATGCAGCACTTAACATCGAGTGCTGACTGCATAACCTGATCTGATTGGTCGGGTTAGTATAATAGCTGTTACCTTGTGAATATTTGTTTTTGAATCAAATTCAGCTAAGAGATTCTTACATTCTTCATTCTCCAGGTCAATACCCAAGGCCTCAAAAGTCTGAATAACTTTGCTCCTTAAACTGTCAACAACATCAGTATTCAAAGCTGTTGCAGCAGATAACACTCTGTTTGTCATAGCATGGGTCATGTTGGTGTTTGATAAAAGAGAACCAATGAAAAATGCAGCTGGTCTCACTATGAACATGACAGACAATGAAAGCGGACAAAATATACAGTTCCTCAGGTAGACAAAGGAACATCCCTTGACTGCTATTATGTAAAATGTGTAAAACAGGTGAATATGCATGTGACACCTGTTCTACACATTTTTACATAATAGCAGTGAAGGGATGTTCCTTGGTCTACCTATGGAACTGTATATTTTGTCCGCTTTCATTGTCTGTCATATTCATAGTGTCTTGTACTGTCATTATGCATTGCTCCATCTTGTTCTTGTAGTAGGCCTATCCTATCATCATCATCATCAAATGCATCATCTGCTGCAGGATTATGCACTTCACCAACAGCAACACCCAAATCAGCATCAACTAGACCCTCCATACCCTGTACAGCTTCAGGTTCAGGTTCTTCTTGTGGATGTTGGTTTAATAAATGTTTCCTGTAAGAGTTGAAAGTGGTAAATGACGAAGGACATCCACCTTGACCACATAGGCATATGTTCTGGCTTATTGCAGAACTTTGTCAACATGTGCCTTTACTGCAACAGTGTTTTTTGGTTAAACTGTTAATAAAATACCAACTATATATATAAAGTCATTTATTTGTCTTTTTTTTGTGTGTGAGTGTGAAAAAATTGCATAATTTCACTTTATATGAAATATAACGCCTGGAGTGCTAAAACATATAACACCAGTAGTGCTAAACATTACAAAACTGTTGTGTTCTGCACCTAAGTTGTGCAGTTTTTTAGCACTACTAGTGCTATTCAGAGTAGATTGTGGGGTTATTTAGCACCACCTGCCCAACATTCATAGCACTTGAAGTGTTTTTTTAGCACTTTTTAGTGCTTATCTATAGCACTTAAACTAGTGCTGAACTAGCACTTGCACTTGTGCTGAAATAGCACTAGCTGTGCAGTCCCTATGCGAGCACTGAAAAGGTGCTGAATATAGCCCTCCGAGTGCTAAAAATAGCACTACATTTTTTTGAGTGTATATAGTCCATAGGAAAAACAATTTAGCCTTCGGCCCCGGGTTTATAGGGTTAAATTTGTAGATATTGGGCATTTAATTTTGTCGGTAATTGGTCGCTAGTTTTGTCGGTTATCGTTGGCCTCTACACCCCCTCCCCCCCCCCCCCCCCCCACTGAAAAGGGTCTAGCGACGCCCCTGCCTGCGGTGTCCCTTAGGGAACAAAGATCGGCCCGCTGGCTTTTCTCGCACTTATCAACGATGCACTATATAGGATCAACTGAGTTACATACTTGGAAGTACGTGGACGACCTTAGCATCGGAGAAACAATAAAAGTGAATGAGCTCTCTTGTCTGCAACAGGTCGTCAATGAGCTGACCAACATTACTTACACCTGAATGCGGCCAAGTGAAAACAACTCCAGGTTTGCTTCAAGCGGTCACAACCAGAGCCACCTGTCATAACCTTAGGCCCGAATGTTTTGGATGTGGTAGCTGAGACAAAGATTCTGGGTGTCTTGATTCAAGATGACCTGAAATGGGGAAAGCAGGTTAAAGAGATGATGTCAAAGAGCAAGCAAAGAGTACACATTTTGAGTAGATTGAAAAAGTTCAGAATCCCTCATGAAGACTTAGCAGCTGTGTATAAGTATACGTGCGGCCAGCTCTTGAATACGCGGCACCGATGTGGCACTCTGGACTCACCAAGCAACAGACTAGTGACCTGGAAAAGATACAGAAGAGAGCGATGAGGATTGTTCTTGTCCCTCATTATGAGTCCTATGAAATTTCTCTCAGGAAAACGACGATGGAAACTTTAGAAGAATAGATAATAATGATAAATGATGAATAATAATGATAATGAATAATGCCTGAGGCTACATTTGTACATGTTTGGTATTTTCAAATATTTCTTTCGTTCTCCTGACCAAATTAGAATATAACAAGGTAAATATATGTAGCCTGAAATTATTATATGAAATATGAAAAGATAAGTATTTAAATAAGTATAAAAATAAGTGGCTCTTGATCAAAGTTTAAAGTATTCCATCCATGTTTTTTTCTTTCTTTCTTTTAATAAAATTCATGAATTATATTTGTTCTAACTGTTAAAAACAAACGCAAATACTCCTTCAACTACAGAAGAGCTATCATAAAAAACTTTCTGGAAATAGGTTCAGAAAACTGTAAGTATTTATGTTTCTCAGATTTTCTAATATTAATTATATTACATGTAAAGTATCTATTTTGTATATACCTTTGCATTGTGTTATGAAATATGCTGTTTAGAAATGAAATGTGATGTTAGTTTGAACTCGATTGTAAATTGTCATGTAATTCAGCTGGGGCTGTGAAATGATAATAAAGCAAACTGAACTGAACTGAACAAAATTATAAAACCAAAGTTTTGATCCCCAGTCACAGCTACAGCAGATGGGGTTTGGTTCATTGAAGAAGCTAAGTAGAACTGCATAATTATATTCTGATGGAGGCCTCATGGTACATTCCTGAATCTGATTCCCCCAAAAGTCATGTTCTGACACAATGATTTCACAAATGATCTAACGGGCTGCATATAGTGAGGACGAATTCATAAAATTATCACATGATTTAGTTGAACTAAAATTGTTGGTTGTTCTTGAATTTTCTTTTCCGTTAAAAGTTTTCATTTTGACTCAAAGAGGTAACAACGTACCATGATGTTTGTACAACCTTGCAAGCTCTTGATATTCGCCACAACCATCGTGCTCACCCGAGGATGTTGCCACAAACCAAAGATCACACCATCCGAACCTATCGTCTTAGGCCAAGCACAGTCTGCCGAGATTGCCGCAGCCAAGGCAAGTGGTTTCATCGATGCTCTCCGAGCCAACAGGACACTAACGTACCTAAACCAACAACCGATTATAACTTTTTTCACCGAAGACCAGAAGGCACGAGTGATGGAGGCGTACAACGATTTCGGGGGGGACCGGAGCGACTATGGCAATCTTCTGTGGGAACCTGAACCGTCCAACACACCACGTGACCGGCGATCTCCTGTATTAGAAGTGCCCATCTGCCCTGTCCTAAACATCGATCAGTTTCTAATTACAGCATTTAACGCGGATGATGAACCATTACAGATTGTAAAGGTAAATTCAAGAATAATCATCCTCTCACTCTTTCATCCTCTCATGCCATCGCCATCTCCACCCATCATCAGTCCCATGATGGATCCTTCCTTAGGGGTGTGAGATATTCCTTATTCTTAACCAAAAAAAAAATCCCTCAGCAAATTCTAATTTTGGTCAACTTGTCAGCATTTCACAATAAAGGGTATTAATAATTGTATTCCTTATACATTCCTTCGGGGGTGTAGCTTTTCTTGGAAATGTGAGATTTGTTGTTGTTGATCTTTTGCCGCAAAGTGTGGTACTTAACGACTAGTTTTACATATTTGTTGGAAGTTAATAGTGTCCTAGCATCCTTGAATTATGTACTGTGTTTACTTTTTTTCCTTCAAAGTTCCTTGGATTCGATCAATGGGTCCTTCGTCAAGAGTGCACAGAGCCCATGTCATCTCAAGGTAAACTGTCTATGAATGGAGCCCCGGGCCTGGATATCTTATGCCATACCATCCGGAGATCCGCCTTCCTTGTCGCTGTCCGTCTGGACGACTACGGTTTGGATAGCGGGGATATTGCTGTACAAGAAGTACAAGTGGAGTCATGTTCTACTTTTTTTTGAGGAAGTCGTCTGATACATATTCTGCCATCAATAGGCCCACAGTATATACAGGCTAGATGTAAAGTGATATTGTTGTTCTTCTTCTTCTTAATAATTAGTATCCCCATCATTATTATTATTAATGCTTTTATCATTGATATCATAATAGCTTAATCATAATTTCTCCGAAGTTTGAACACACTACCATAATTGCAAAAAATATGGCATCAGATAATGGCTTTGCTAATGACAACGGAACAATCCTGATTAATGACTATCGTGAAATATTGGATGAATCTCATCTAAAGCGCATTTCCTCTTGCGATTGCAAACCAAATCTAAACAATTTACAGAATCACGTGTCTCCTACAGCATCCGATCTGCCTATTAGTACCTTATTGTATTTTGATAATGTTTCTGCTACTAACAGTTATCATCCTGATTATTATAAATTCTTGCAGGTATTCTTCAGAAACATGTTGGTCGTAAGATGGCACATTGAAATGTTCGCAGTATATTTAGTCAAAATGAAGAAATAACCTTTCTCTTAAACAAATCCGAGTTTGATATAAATAGTATCTGAAACGTGGTTTACAGTTTGGTAATAGACAATTAATGCTGTTAAAATCGATACATATGGCTAAGTAAGAAAAGATATAGGTGATAAACGTGGTGGTAGTGGTGTCTGCATCTATATTCGAAATACTCTTTTCTTATTGTAAAAGGAATGGTATTGATCATGATTCCTTAGAAGCAGTATGGATTGAACTAAAACACGAAAGTTTGGCAGTTTACTGTGTATACAGACCTCCAAATGCACAACCAGATTAGTTTGATCATTATTTTGTTCGATGTATTACAATTAGTGTAAATTTAGAACAAGGAATAGTCATTCTTGGTGATTTCAATATTGATTATTTTGATTCTGATATTACTTGTAGATAGTTCATTGATGACCTTGAGAACTCGTTTATAACACATTTAATAACGTCACTCACAAGGATTACGATAACATCAACTAAATGCATTGATCACAATATCTTTACAGCGAGTCCAGATATACATATCATTCTGAGTATCGTTAAATTTACCTTCCAAACCTTTTTGCCCCCCTCTAATTTTAAATTATTTCATACATGTTTTTGTCGTTTTTGTTCTTCTTTATACTGTGTTTATCGCTGTATTTTGTGATATCTTTAACTCATATAATATGCTCGATAATACAAATAATATAAATTATAATATTCGGGAACTTTTTATACAAAGCCACCATGGGCTTTTCCTTTGTTCTCCAATTTCATTTGAAACTATTGTATTAAAGGTGAAATTCAAAGAAAATCACAAATATGTCAACTAATGTATCACTAGAAACTGGTAATCTAACAGATGGCCATCGTACAAGTTTTAGGTCAACTAAATATCGGGTGATTTATAAAAAATACAAATACAACCACCTCCATAGCAGCTGGGATATACGAGAGATTCGCCAGAAAATAACGATGTTTTAATGACGTCACTATATGGACCAATACTGCCCAAGCAGACGACATCCCATAAAGAATGAACATAATTGCAAAGCTATTGTCAAACTATAATGAGTTTAGTGTATATAAATGTATTGGCACGTCAAACCATTCAAAAGGGGATATGACCCGATTCTGATAACTAGAATCTGTTGCTTGTAAATACACAGGATAGGGGATTAATTAACAATCAAAGACAATTCAATTCAAATTGAAAACCCCCCGGAATGATATTGAGGACAGCATTTGTTCCCTCTTAAACCGCCGAACATACCGCGGTGTGTGCAGCTGAATATACAATGGCGTCTTATTTTGTTTACAAACGACAGATTCCTTTATTTTTGTATCGCTGCATTTGTCATCAAAATAAAATCATGCGCGGGGTTTAGAGTAAAGCAATAGATTATACATTTAGCCTGACGGTAGAGAAGAAAGAGGAAGAACTCAAGAGAAGATGAAAAACAGGCACTAAAAATGCGTGAGATGTCATGGGACATCGTCTGCTTGTGCAAATCATGTCCATATTGTGATCTCACACATCTCAGCAGCGTTCGGAGAGCTCTTCAGATGCTATGCCGGGGCTGTATTTAAGCGTTTTGTAATTTATAATAATCATTACTTTGAATGTTTCCAAGCATTGAATTTTGATAACCTTGTCGAATCAAAGTTTCAACTTTGCAATAATGAAAATAAAGTTAGTTTTTTAAATCAATGAATATCTACTTTAACTCTGACCATTCCTTGTATATTATACTTGTATGTTTATTTGCACTTGGCGTGTTTTTTATGAAAATTAAATAAATAAACAAACTTGAACTTGAACTTGAACTCGAAGAATTAGTAACATGTGTCGCTCGAAAATGTCTCAGTGATCATTTTTTAAATTCATATTTGTCTAAACCCGATGAATAAGCAAAGTAAAACTCCAGATATCGGTTTAAGATATTTTCAGTATAAGATAGTACATAGGATTCTGTATTTTAAGAAGCAACTGTATAAGATGAAAATAGCGAGTAATGTAGAATGTTCGTTACATTTAGTATTTAAACGTACGTGTACAGCATTGAGGATCATGTGGATTGTCTATCACGGCCATAAATATAAAACAACAAGTACATCAATACACCCTATAATAAATATATAAATTCATTAATTGAATAAATCAATATATAAAATAATGAAAGAAATTCATATATAGATAAATGAATTAAAACATAAATGAATAAATACATATATAAATAGGTATATAAATAAATGAATGAATGAAATAAATAGTAAATAAATAAATAAATGTATAAATAAACAATAAATAAACAATAAATGTATAATGCATAAAATTGCATACCAGCCTGCAATGAGCTTCTCCATTGCAGGATAAGCCTAACCTGGCATCAAATTGGCAAGAAACACAAAACAAAACAAAACAAACAACAAAAATATTACGAGGAAACTGTGCAGAAAAGCGAGAGTTTGACGACAATTCGATAAAACACAAGAAAGTTCTGATGAAATTCATGTTTTCGGACGGATACTCATTCAGAACAACCAGGGCATCGTTTAACGAAATCGTCGTAAGATTAGTGTCGACATTCCATTGAAACATTATAGCGTACAGTGTATTATACTGCTTTCTAACTGGCTTCTATCGGAGTCACACCGATGAATATACCGATTGAATTTTCCTTGTGTAAACAAAGGTGAAACCGCAGTTTTCCCCCTGTCGCTTTCTAACTGCCGGTGAAATTCACTCGCTTTGGCGAGCCCTGCCGGAAGTGAAGAATTATTGCGTAATTATTAAGCCCGCGCTCCATCTAGCTAGCATGCAGCATGTTCAACCATAAGTCAACAAACACAGCTGGTTACGATAAAGCGCGCGTATACTGCGACCTTTGACCATTTTAATCGCTGTATTATAATAAAGGAAAATGTGTATTACTTGAAAGAAAATTGGCACCGATCAAATAGTAAAGGGGCATTTATCAGAGGTGAAGGGGGCACTTATCTGAAGTGAAAAGGATTAACTTCCCGTACCTGAAAAGGGTCATTTACCAGAGAAGGGGGCACTTATAAGAAGTGACTCTTTTTTAATGGGGCACTTATCATTTGGAAAAGGGGCATTTATTAGAAAGGAAAAGGGGCACATGTGAAAATATAAGGTGCGCTTATCCGAGTTAAAATGGGGGTAGTTATTAGAAGTGGAAGGGGCACTTCTTACAAAGGTAAAGGGGCACTTGTCACAGTAAAAGAGGCAGCTCTCAGATTTGACTACAGGACAATTATCTATACCTCTCTATAACTATATCGGCCATTAGAAACGCAGTCAGGCATTGTTCCCCAAAACTCAAAACTATAAGAACGAAAGGCCTAAACTTGAAGAAGAAAAAAAACAGGAAATGGATTACGTCAATGGTAAATTTGATATTCTGAACCCTCCAATGATTGAGAAAGCTAGGTTGCAAAAAGGTTTTTTTTGTAAAGGCATTAGCCAAATAGGCACTCACCAATAACGTAAGAACATCTACATGTACACACAAAAAGCCGCTAGCCGTTTCAAAGTTAATATTAATAACATAATATTAACAGACGCGTAGCCAGGGGGGCGCTGGAGGCGGTCGCCCCCCCCCCCCCAAAAAAAAAAGAGAGAGAAAAAAAAAAGGAAGAGGCCGTAGGAAGCAAAAGGATTATAAGTCGAAAACGGTACAACGAATCGTCTTCTTTCTCTAATAACTTACTGAAACGTCAAAGCTTCCGCGCTTCGCGCGGGAGGGGGGGGGGGAGGGGGGGGGGGCTGAATTCAGATAAGGATTTAGAGTCGAGAAACTGAATTCAGACATGGATTAAGAGTCGGGAATGGTACAACGAATCTTCTTCTTTCTTTAGGAGGAAGTGGAACTGGATTCAAACAAGGATTAAGGGTCGAGAACGGTACAACGAATCGTCTTCTTTCTCTAATAATGTAATGAAGCGTCAAAGCTTCCGCGCTCCGCAAGGGAGGGGGGGGGGACAGCCCCCTTCCTGCACCCCCCCTTAAATAAAATCCTGGCTACGCGCTTGAATATTAAGGGTATGCAAAGTGAACCAATGCTCCAGTTTGATGCAATAATTAATTGATCGGTTGTAAAGATATTTGTCAGAATGAAGTCATTCAGGTTAATTTGAGAAGGATGATGGATGGGTGACATACAGAACACGGATGAATGGGTCACAATGTCCTGCTGGATCTGCTCTAGTTTCCACGGGTACACAAGTATAGGCCATTAATTATCTGTATCCGTGTTCATTTCTCTTTTTAAATGTGCTATCATTGGCGTTTACTGTTGCAGGACTAATCATAACAAGCAGTGATATCCGTTTTCTCCATCTACATTATCTAACATAAATTTCATAAATTAATAAATTGACATAATTTTGGGTGGAGGTATGAAAGATTCCGAATGTTGAGCATTTTGTTTAACGATTTACATTATAAACAGTTAATAAGTTGATGATATTTTTTCTCTAAAGGGGCATGGGAAGAAAAATAGCTTCGTTTTCTTGTAAATAAGCCAAGATGTTAAAGGACGTCTCAATGCAGCAAGACCAGCACGCAGGAGATAGAGGCCATCAGTCAAGCCGACAGCCAGCCAGCCAATTTCAACGACCCAGCATTCAGAAGGTCGGGCTGATGCTATTTACGACTTCCGTCGATCTAGAGGAAGGGTAAACCAAAACCCTTACCCTTACCCCTCACCCCAAACCTTGCCCAACCTCAACCCCAATCCCACCTGTAACCCTAACCCCAACCCAAATGCAATTGACAATCGCATCGAATAAACGGGGGCTCATATAGTCGTTCGGCAGGCGGCAGGGGAGGGGGCCAAAGAGGGGGCCCAATTCGTGAGAAAATATTTAGCGGCGAAACAGCCTGCCGGTGAATAAGCGGGGGGGGGGGGGGGGTTTGTCTTTGTTTATTTTTTGCCCCCGAAAATGTGAAATCTCGGTCCCCTCCCCCCTGGATCCGTCACTGACCCTAACCCCTAACCCTAACCCCTAACCCCAACCCTACAAGCTGTTCACCAAAGAAGTTGGAAATTCACGAAGCAACATTCCGGTTATGTGTTGTGCCTTCTGTAATTACTATTTTCGATGCTCATGCTTTTTATCATTTCTTGTAATTTCTGTGTTTGAGTATGTGCTTTGTATCTGCTTTATGGAAAGGCGCTATCAAAAATATTTTGCATTATTATTAATTTAAAGGAGGAGAAGTAGACAAAGAGGAAGTAGTAGCAGAAGAAGAACAAGACGATGAAACAGAAGCAGGACCAGAGGAATTAAGCAGCAAAAGCAGGAAATCGAGGGCGTGGCAAAGTTTGCTCGACATTACATTAGGCCTGGAAAAAAAAAATGTTGTGTGGCCCTTTGCGACCGACCCAAACATTTTGAAATCTACGGTCGGCTTTAAAAAAAAAATAAAAAAAAATTACCGTAGAGAAAAAATATTAAAACATCCAAGAAATATCAGCCCAAAAAGGGAGAAAAAAAAGAAAAGATTTCCGACCGACCAATACAACATCTTTTTTGTATAGGGCTTATCGTAATGCCTAAGTATTAACTGCGCGCGATCTACAATAACAATTCTTTGCTAGTCAGAGCATATCGAGGACACGTGAATTGAAAATTTTGAAATCAAGCACATTCCTAATAATTATCACTGTGACACTGTTCCACATTAAATAAAAGGTAAAACGTTTTTTGAATTTTACTTTGGAGAAGAAAATAAGTAGTCGAGAGATGTTTTATAATATATTTCATTGTGAATAAAAACATTTTAAACACAAGGGTATTTTTTCTTCGCTCGCTCACAACATTTAGAAACCGGATAATTTCAGGAAGTAAAGTGCCTGAATACTGTGCAACGAGGTGCCGGAATCTAGCAAGGTGCCCGAATACCAGGCAGCAATAAAGACACGATAACAAAAACTTTCGGGAAACAAAGACTCGAAAGAAAAAAGTCAGCGAGCGGCGGGGCGCCATCTGTATGCGTTCCCGAACAATCTGGAAAATCGTGGAGGGGGGGGGGGGGGGGCCATAATGGCCCCCCGGCCCTATTAGGGTTTATCTTGATGCAATATTCTTGAATTCAAACTCTGAAGAAAACGTGTAAACTCTGTATCATCTCTGCATCAGCAATACAGAATTAAGTGCATTGAACCTGCCGACCTTTCGCTATTCAGTATTATCAATAATTCGCGACTCTGGGTTCAAAGTCTGAGGAGCCCTGAAATTTTAGCTGCCATGCACAATGGTAACTAATAACAGAGTGTTGTGAATTAGATACATTAAGACTTCGAGCCAGGCGCGGATCCAGGATTTCTTAGGGGAGGGGTCCCAATTTTTTTAATTTATATATATATAAATGCCTATTATTATTATTATTATTATTATTATTTTACATATAATTCTAAGATGGAAAAGAGGAAGAAAAAATAAAAATTCTCAAATTTCAACATCAATATGAATAAAAGTCAATAAATAAATACACAAACAGTGAAAGTATACATCAAGTTCATATTTATGAATACATTCAGGAGGATTTACAAGTTTTATCACTTCATAAATAATCAAAATCTCATTCCAGGAATAGCTGGAGTTTTGATCCCATACGTATATCTGCATACTCTCTTAAAAAAAAAGAGTGCATTTTCACTCTATTTTCACTTTCTTGGGAGTGACGTCCGTGATCACTTGTTTAGGAGTGAAAATCGATTGATTTTAGAGTGCTCTCTAAGAAAAAAGAGTGAATGTTCACTCTATTTTCACTCCATTTTCACTCTCCAGAGGAGAGTGACGTCCGTGATTGTGAAAATTCACTCTTTTTTTTTAAGAGAGTACATATCAAATTATATAAACCTTTGTCACTTTTTACAGAAGACACACAACTATATTTATACTGGCAAAGTAGTTAACCATCAATACCTTTCTTAATAATAATAATAATAAATATAATAATAATAACATTCTGGCTTTATATACATGAAGTGCTTAGTATATCTATGATATATCTGAGCCTTTTACACTAATATTATTATCCTGTTCATAGTATTTAGATTTGGCCGCACACAATGCGTTCACATTCTCTGCACATTCTCCGCTCCCTAATGAGCATCCTACCAGGTACCTATTTAATACTTGGGTGGATAGAAGCAATATAGATAGAATCCCTTGCTTAAGGACATGTTTGTGGCACCTGCAGAGATCCAACCCACAACCATTTCATCTTCAGTCGAGCATAACTTGACTAGCTCACCTCTTTCAAGCCATTATGCTAATACCTTTTTAAATAGAACAAAAATCGATAATGTCATTTGTGTTACAGTATATTCTATACAAATGTATAAACCTGTTTTTTGTACATTATAATTAAATCAATCTGTCTTAGTCATATCATAGTACTATTTGTCATCTATTTAACCTGTTGAATCTATATAGCCGTTATGATATTTACATATATGCATTAATTAGACGAACTTTTAACTCAAGGTGAATACATTTCATGCAAGCTAGGCGTATATACAAAACAAACAAACAAACAAACATACATAAAAAACATCCAAACAAGCATTTCAGTTATGGCATACTACATATTTATAATGCACATAATTCAACCTGTTACTTGATGCCACTGTGTTTTCTTGAAAATATTCTGTATCTAAAGAAACAACAGTCACATGAATGAAACCTAATATAAATCTATAAAACATAGATGGGTGACAAACTCTGCGGTATTATAATAAAAAGATATTTTGGCTTTCTAGAAGCCTAAAAATAGGTTTCATAGACAAAAGGGATTTTGTACGATCTGCATTTTCTATTTTTCAGGTTGATTTGAATGATGGAGAGGTTGGTTAAAGACTTCAAAAGAGGGGATCATTTTGAAACCCTGGAACAGCTCATGTGTGACATCATCGTTACATACAGTAAACACACTGGGCTATTTTCCCAGCTGGCTACGGGATTGACGTAGAAGAAGGTTTTGTGTGCTATGAAAGAAATGGAGGCTATGACATATAAGTATTTTTTGCAATTGATATAAATATGCAGTGTTTAATAGGGCTGTTAAACAAAGATTCAAGCTTCTCGTTGTTCCCTTCTGTGCTTCTTGATGAATATGTATATATATTTATATAAAATCAGCCATTTTAGACACGTTTCTTGATAAAAATATGAATCAATCAACTTTTTCATAACCATATCAATGTATACACACACACAAAAATGAAATTATGATCTTATTCTCAGGTAAAGATGCAATCCAAGTTCAGAGCAGCTGTCCAGTGCACATGCCGACAAATCAGACAACTTTTTGATGCTGGAATAAAATTTACATTTACTTGACTAAATTCTTCATTTGCTTTGAGAAGATTTTGCAGCAGCTATCACACAGAGCCTATGAAAGTTGAGACTAAATATTATGCATTTCAGACCATGCTCAAGATATAAACAGGCAACTACATGTGCCATGCTAGATGTATTCCTCTGCATTACACCAACAGATTTTGTATTCTTGAACTTAATAACCATGACATCACAATGGCTTAATTTGTATGATAGCCAGAAGGGGGCGCTATACAACATTTGAATTCAACCATCTTTTATTTCTGAAATTAGCCTACAACAAAAATCTTATTTACACACACAAAAACCTATAAATAAAACTTCTTTGGCACTAATTGCAACTCTAATTAGTCATTCATTGAAAAGAATTTTCTGGCAACAAACATAAAGCACTGAAAATGTAGTACATACGTGAAGTAAATTTCTGGACATTGCCGTTGAAAATTCACAAAGCATTTGAGACCAAAATATTTAAGGAGAACCTTGTATTTATGTGGGCTGTTGGTGTGACACAATGTACATAAGCCACACCTTTGTGGGTTGATTAGTATTTCATTTTCTTAATCAGTTCATGAATCTGTGGTGCAGTAATGTCTATGTAGCATGCAGGTCAACCCATCGGTTACGCTATCTGGCAGGTTAGAAATAATTCAGTGTATGAAAATCTTTCAAAGCAGGAATCCCTTCTGCAAAACAAACTTGAGGAGTAGACCTAAGGCTATGATGCAGTAATCATGGATAAACTCTCAAAACTTCTAAGAGACATGAGTCAAATTTTGTATCTCAATTTTTTAGTTTCATTGCTAATTAAATTGGGCAAAAAATATCTTCTTTTGTTTCTGTTTCATGACAAAACAAACTAGCTTTCCTTAATTTAGACATTATAATTGTGTTATCATTTACAATCTTGGATAGGGTGTGCAGCTGACTCTGCAAGGAGTGCCCAAAGACCACCATGGGTGCCGAGCACATCGCATCGAGGGGTCAGTGACACAAAGACGTAACTTCATTTTACTAGCCATTGACTTCAATGGGGTGTTGGGTGGAGTTAAGTCTTAGCGTTTCCTGGAAAGCCCACATTTTTTCTGAACATTTCGATATGGAATACTTATTTTGGCAAAAAGTGGAGTTACGTCATTGTGTCACTGAACCCTCGACATGTAGATGACAGTCAGAGCTGCCTTGATCTTTTGATGAGAACTAGAAGAATCTCTTACAACAATTGTTTGAATTACATGGTTATTGTCGGAGGTGATTGCGGTAATCCTTTACTGGATGAACATAGGGTGCTAGGCACAACATGTGTACAGGACTGGCAGACAATAAGCCATAATGACCCTGCTTGCATATACAGACAATGCTCTACATGTATAACCTCTTCTGTTGTCTAAGTTTTTAGATGATTGTCATGAATAACCTTTGAAGAGTTGCATCAAGAGTAATTCTGCTGTTTGAATTGAGCATCAAAGGTTGCCATGGGAATAAACTGACAAACGGTTTGTTTGTTTTTAATTTAAAAAAATATATAAATACTTTTTTAAAAAGGGGAGCGGTGAGCAATATAGCTCTGGTAAATAAAAAAGAGCTCTGGTATAACACAATACACATGTATTACTAAACTATCACTGATAAATTTGCTCCCACAAACAAACAGAAAAGTATTTTTCACGCTGCTGCACAATGATGAGGGTAACTGTGTTCAGGAAGCGAAAGGTGGCACTTATCAGCCTCCACATATTGTCCACCTTCACCTTCTTGGGCGGACTATGCAACCCAAGGGATCAAGACTGAAGACCATAACAACATACATCTTGAGAACAAGCTGGTCCTAGGACGTACTACACCCATTAGCTTACTGTCAAGGATGGTATGGCAAGGATCACATGTCTTCTCTTCTACGATGGCAACGCCGCGCTGATAGGATTGGCCAGGATGGATGCTCTCTACTTTTTACTGTTTATCGTCTTCACCACCCATGTTAAACCATCCTGTTTGGAACAGAGAAAATTGAAAGAAAATCACTTCATTATTAAGCCTACAATAGATGGCTCATCGACTCGCTATGAAGTCAAGCCTATTGGGTCCCGTGTTATGTTGTCACTGTAACTGCTGCAAATCTGTCCTCTATTGCCATGTAATAAGGAGGGGTGCACAAAATTTGTTTTGTGTGCAATTCTGAAAGGGAAAATATTGTAATCCTTTATATTTGTATTCTACATTCATTCAACTTTGAATTGATCTAAGTTGTATTTTCATAGAATAGGTCTTTAATAACTGCACATCCTTCCTAACCCAGGTGTCGTGGTCGAGTGGATACGTCCCCGGACTGTCGATCACAAGGTCCGCGGTTCAAGTCCCGCTGCAGCACTAATGTCCTTTGGCAAGACATTGATCTACATTTGCCACACTCGACCCATGTGATGTAAATGGGTACCTGGCAGGAATTAATTCCTTGAAATGCTAAAGCGCTGTAATGGCTGCTAGGCTAAAGCCGCCAAGCCAGAGTAAAAATAAATGCGCCTCGGAATAGAATTTCTAGATAGAGGGCGCTATAGAAATGCCTATTACTATTATTATTAAAATCCATATATTGTTGCATACAAAAATAAAGATGAAAACATTTCTAGAAAAGACTTATTTACCTCCAGGCCTTCTCCGGATAGGGCTGAACATGCTTGGATTTGCCAGGGCCTGTCTCGGATAGATTGTAGATTTAAAGCATCACCATCAGATAGGTCAGAGGCCGATGCTGCTCCTACTAGATCCTGCTTGTTGGCAAACACCAGAACTGGTACTCGCTGTAACTTCTCTTCCTCCAATAGTTCATTCAATTCCTAAGGAGAAAGAAGTATAGTATTGATAGAAATTAATATACAGAGGCATAAGAAAATACAGAGACTGTGGACATTATGTATGTAGGTGTAGAAAGTCTATCCTATAACTATTACAATATTCTTGTAAAGAGATTTAGAAGGGAGATTTTTTTCATAAAAATGGTGGCAATCTAAATGGTTTAAGATTGCCTATTTGATTGTTTAACATAATGTTTTCTTCTGGATTAAAATTATGGAAAAATGTAAACTTAGATTTTAAGGGTAATCAGTGATATCAGTTGGTTTGACCAATTAGCCTGAAAAGAGACCCAAGCATGTTATCTCATATATGTTCTTTCAAACGTGAAGCCTGAAAAATGGCACCCCTGTGTCCTTCCTACCAATCTGGCGACAATTCCACTCCAGCCGATTTCATACATGAAGTGAAATCACAACTTCAACCCTGGACCAAACACTACACTTACCCCCACCCTAACCTAACATCCAATAGAAACCCAAATCTTGAGCATTTTCCACAGCACTTTGAAGGGTATTACATGTTCTGCAAGAAATCATTTGTTGTTGTTATTGTTCTTATTGTTGTTGCTGTAGTTGATATTGCTGTATATATTTCCAATAAAAAGGTGATGCCTTTAACTACTCTTAAGTAACAACTCACCTCGCCTGTTTCTTCAAATCTTGTTCTATCTGAACTGTCTACCACATATATCAAAACATCAGTATTTTCAAAGTAATTCCTCCAGTACGGTCTGATCTTCCGTTGCCCTTGTGTGGTCAAATTAGAAGAAAGATAAAAGAGAAAGAAAGAGAAAGAAAGAGAAAGAAAGAGAGAGAGAGAGAGGGAGATAAAGAAAATTAGTTCAAGTGTCAAGTCAAGCTACTGTTAATGTCTCTACAGACCAACAAACCGTAACAGGTATTCTCAATTGTGTACACAAAACTAAATTATAAACAAGAAAAAAATGAGATGTACATAATATAATGTTATTTGAAATTATATGATTTAATAAGCTACATGTATTACTAAGAGATTACAAACATTGGGATTTAGAATGAAAGTGAACAAAGTACATGGGGTCAGAATTCTGCTCTGGAAAGCTCCAAATTTATAAATAAAACAAAAAGCAATATCTGCAACAGTGCAAGTTTATTCCAGAGAGAACTCTGCAGATCAAATGTATCACATCTAGCTACATACCTCCTATATCCCATACGTTTAGATTCCATTCCTTGTTTTTTAAGCTCTTGATGTTGAAACCTCGTGTTGGTGATATGTTCTCATGCCCCTCTTTAGAAAGGCTTTTAAGGATGGTAGTCTTGCCAGCATTGTCCAGACCAAGTAGAAGAACCCGTAGCTCCCTCTGATGTTTGTGCTTCAGTTTCCGTAACAGGTCTAAAAAGTATGGCTGTGAATATGATAAGAGGGAAATCAGGAAGGAATTCTTCTTAATACAAGAAGGGGACACAAATCACACAATGCTGGAAGTCTTGAGCCCCCTTTACAAAATGCACCTAAGCACCTCAAATATAGTGCTGCACAGCAAAATACAATGACCTACACATTGTAAGCATGGTGGTCTACACATTTCTGTATATTTCGGAAAATATTTAGTTTATTTATTTAATTTCTGGGGCTACTTTTTAAGCTTGCTTGCATTAAAATTACACTCTTTAAATTGTTTTGCATTGGACTCTATGCAAAACTTTTGGGGGCACTTATATGACTTTTGGGGGCTCTTTTTGGGCATTTTTGGTGCTAGTTCACCCGAGCCTCTGTATATTTTTTCCCTGATACAGAGACGCCAAGTTCAAAGATCGGCAATGCGTGACATTTTCATGATTCGGCGCGCGTGCGAGGGTATAACACACGTACATTATAAGGTATAGCGTTTTTTCAAAATCTAGCGAGAGCGTCGTGCGTAAGAGCATTTTCAGACCCTCGAAATGCGTGATGTCACTCCTAATGCGTGATACTTGGTAGCTCTGCTGATAGATCTCATGTATAAGCAAAGCTACTGTGTATGTGAGAAAATGTAGGGTATTTTGCACAAAACTATTTTTTAAACTCCACTTGACAACAATTTACACATGACATTGAACATGTCATATGGATTTTATTTTCTTGCAACATTATTTGAGGTGGTACCGTTTACTCAAGTACTCAACGTTGTTATTGTATTCTGTGTCAATCAATGAAGCTTCTTTTATTTTTTGCACATTGAAGAGAGTTGCCAGACCGGAATACATCACACAACCACAGAAGATACTCAAGGGACATCCTAATCTCTCCTTCTCTAACATAAGATGCAAGACTAATATATATCGGCTCACCTTCTTTCCAAGAACCATACGGGCCTGGAATCTACTTCCCCCCAGCATCTTTGCCTGCGACGCAGTTGAAACCTACAAAGCCAGACTCTGGGAAGCCATCCAAGGGGGTAATATAGATTCTAATCATAGTCCCTCCCCACAACTGCAATGTGATGGGACTCAATACTAAAATGTTCTAGAAGCAACAAACACTCTCTCTCGAACGATAACGTTCTTATTGGTCATCTTTATATCCCTCTTGAGGATCAGTACCAGGATCAGAACAGAATCAGAATCTAGGCCTAACTTAGATCTAGACTAGATCTACACAGCGAATAAGGTTTGCTAGTGCCCATGCCCAGCTAGCTAGTGCACTGGCACTGCCATATTTCACAAGACAAACAACATGCACCATATAATTAAATAATAAACTTTATAATTATACTAGTCACAACTTCACAAAACTATGACAAGGCAAGGAATTTTGAATGACAGAATGCACTGCAGTCTGCATGTACACATCTCACATTGCACTACGGGTACCAGAGCTCACTGCGCTCCGAGCCGCTACGTGCCCGCTGCCAAAGGGCGAGAGTTCGCATAGCCTCGAAGGAATCACCGACAATCACCGAGACTCAAACCCATAAAGTTGTACCAAAGGCAGTGACAAAATAACACTAATTCAGCAAATAAAATAGCAATTTTATCATTACTTATATTAATAGCAGCACAACAAATGTGAAAAATGATACTGGAAGGAGATAAAAGTGCCAAAATATATGTTTTTCTCTTACCATGATAACTGTCTTGTCGTCGATCTGCGAAATTTAGCTTGGTGTAACTATGTAATATGACGTCATCATGTATTGGAAGATAACTTCCGGAAAATAAATAAATTATTGTGGCGGTGGATATGGCAACAATTGAGGCAAATCAAAAAGCGACCTACTTGTTTATTTCATTTTTTTTTTAATCTGACGTTTATTCATTTACCAGTCCTTGAACAGTATACATTCAACCATTTATTAATCTATTCATCCATCCACCCATGTCCATATATTTGTATATATCATATTCATTTATCTAGCAGATGTCACATATTCATTTATTCTTTTTTGACGAGCAAGATTGATCTCTTATACCCAAATCTCAAGATTTATGGGGAAAACTGGGGGGGGGGGGGGGGTCTCGCCGTGCATCAATAGTGCGCCTTATGTATCTATAGTATTCAAATGTATAAATGTTTTTATATATTGAGTTATATTGATGTTTCAATTTATGTTTTGTTTTTATGTTTTATGTTATTGTTTGTATCATGTGGAGGGCTCCTGTGGAGGGCTCCGTTGGAAAGCAGTTTCTTTTAACTGAATCGGACTACCCGCCACTGTTTTACCAATTGTAATAAATAAAACATGAATAAATAAATAAATAAATAAATAAATAAAGGGAGAAACTTATGAAAGAAACTAAAAAAAGAAAGGAAGGATTTAAGAGAGAAATGAAGGAAAAAAGAAAATTAGAGCTAGAGAGAGAGAGAAGAAAATCAAAAGAAAAAATAGAAGAAAAGAAAGCATGTAGAAGTACTTCTCACACCATGATATATGCCTCCATGCAATAGGTTGTGAACAAAACAAACAAATGGCAAACAATAATGAACAAATTCAGTAAAAAGAAAACAAATCAAAATGTACCCCCTATAATGATTGCAGTGCATAACCAAATGGGAGCTCCTCTCTACATGCAAGCCCATATGAACAGGACAATTTAAATGACATAGGGAACAGCTAATTGCAGCCTACCATTCATAGTGTCAAAATTAAAGGGGAGAAACATTTTCAAGTATCAGAATATGAGCATTAATTGGCAACTAATTGGAATAACACATTGTGCTGGCATACATTTTCAAAGCCTATAAAACTTATCTGTTCCTAATATAGTCCAACAGTAAAATAACCTTTATTGCACATCATCATCACTTGGTTATTTCATATTGATTTTCAAAGGTTCACAACTTTCATGTATTTAAGCCCCTATATAGCTTCTTCAGCATTTCAAAATCTCTAATAACTAGCTATATTCTGCCCTTTTGAGGCTATAAGAAGCATATGAGCATAAGTCTGGAAGGAGTGTTCTCCAATTTTAGTCAATTAACCCGCCACCCCCTCATACACACACACAATGTCTATATCGACAGGATTAACTGGCCATATAATATCAGCTCCTTAAAAATAATGTTTTGAATCTCAAGTCAACTTCCTCAATATTTGTGTTGTGTACATCAGTGCATAAGTAGCCGAGCCGATTTTTTTTTAAATTTCTCAAAGTTGGAGGGGTAACTACTTTCCACATGCACCCACTCGATCTACCCACAAAGCTAAGGGGGGAGGGCTGCCGATTCAATGTCAATAATGCCTTTAAAATGATTACCGGTATATCTTCTTACAGAACCTAGCTACCAATACATCAATGTCTCCTGCTTTCAAAAAATAATGAACAATGAAGCAAATGGTCCATAAATGATTCAGTCAAAATACACCAAAAGGTGAATACCAGTTCTTAGTTTATTTCATTTATTCAATTAACTTATTACAGGCATATCCTATAGATGTGAAATCCATATATACATAAGACATTTACACACACAAGCTGCCAAGTTTACATTACCATATTGATACATGCACGGAACAATGTGTACACAAATTGTGTGGAATTGTGTTTTCATCTCGATAATTCGATGATACAATTAAAGCCAAAACGATATCTTAGACCTAGAAAGGAGTTTAAATTGATACAGAATTACTGTCATGTAGGGATATACTAGGATGATGGATCAAGATACATGGAGGCGGGGAGCAGCTCAGTATAAAGCAACCACTATACTAGATCCCAACTGCAACGTTTAAAAAGAAGGTGAGGAGGGCGATTTAAAATCAATATTGAAGGGCTAAATGCAGAGGGAGAGAATGAGAGAGAGAGAGGAGGAAAGAGAGAGAGAGAGAGAGAGGGGGGGGGGGAGGGGGGGGTGGGGTCTAAATAAATTGGGTGTACCCTTATGAAGCTAGTGCCTAGAAAGTTTCCTCAGACTACAGGCCTACCAAAGGTAGCCAAGGGCAATATTTTAAAATAGAGGAGTGGTTGTCTGGGAAGGGGGTGGGCAGATATTAGTTCAAGAGTGATTGCCCAAGGGGCAGTTGTTCATGAGTAAAATGATAGAATTCCCAGAGCAATCATTCTCATGTAAAATTGTTGTATTGACTCTTAAAATGAAATATGTTCTAGTTCTTGAAAATTGCTATAATTATAATGTATATTAAACATAAAAAAGTATGTATATATCTGAAATATTGCCAGTGGTTCTATCACAAATTATATTATTTTTTTGTAAAAGCAGCTCAAAAATAATACTCACACTTACTACTAATGGTACAACAAATACAATCTAATTGTTTATCTCTATTCTGTACAGTCCCCATCAAATACTTGAGGTACATGTCTGTGCCACTTTCTAATGAAAGTCTAGAGCCGAACCAACACTAAGATAACATCCAAATGCCTGAGTAAGCTATATACATGTATATATGTATATCCATGAAAACATAATTCTCTACCAATTAACATACAATTCTTTAACGTTAGCAACATTTACATGAAGGAAGGGTGTGTTTGGGTGATTTGTAATATATAACATAATCATAAAATGTGGGTGTTTCAGTTTGTATACATTCACTACCGGTACATGTATTTCCCTCGTAATACAAATGGATTATGATAACTGCTCCAGCATTATTACATGCATGCTCACAAAATGATATTTCCATTTGATTTTCACTCACATCTTCTTTGACATAAACTGTATGTTAGGCAATACTATGTCTAATAAACTATATCATTTGTTCCAATAACAATGTTTAGCTTACTCAGAGTACCGGTACTTCATACCAAAAAATATGAGCTGCTAATGATATTGATAAATCAACATCATAACTTAGCAATGAATTATATACATCACATATTCTTTATTATAACAAAGCCCTTGCTATTTAATGACTGTCCCATACGTTACTGACTGTATCAGTTTGAATCAGACAAAACATCAAATAAATTGTTATTTTTATGTTAGTTACTGTTCACAATTCCACCTACGGGACATATGTACTCACCCACTGATAAACGGGGATGCCAGTTAGAATTTATCAGAGGGCCTGAAAATCACCTAGAATGAGCTATTTTTAACACAAAAGGCCTAAACTATGATCTGAAAATAACTCGTTAGGGCCTGAAAACTGGCATCACTGTGATAAATATTGTATGGAACAGATGAATAGAAGGAGAAGGGAGTAAAGGACAAACACTTAAATCTCTCAGTCACTTGATTTGGTATGTATATACATATCTTCTCCCTTCAAACGAAATGACTATCTACCTTTAGTTTTGAACGTATATACAATTTACCAACGCCGAGTCTAAACGAAAGATTCCATTTTGCAAAATAAAAAGTTAACTTCACAGTTCTAATTAAACTACAATGTATAATTTTCAACATCACCATCAACACAATGTGAAAGCACTACCTGTATTAGCTTTGTTCAATTTATCCAATTTGCCTACTGGTAGATGTTGTTACCCACATTTCTGTTGCAAAATGTAACTCAAGTAGATTATATGATTTCATCAAATAATATACTTGTTTCAAGAGAAACTATTATTCATGTTTGCACAAACAGTACCCCACATAAAAAAAAGCATATAATGTGTTTGCACAACTTACAGGCAATTACATGCCTAATTTGGGTGATTTGTGCAATATGTAAATTTGCAGTGTAAAGTGATCAAAGTTGAGCATTATATTGACCAAAAGTTGATGGAGTCATACAGGTAATTGACAACATGTTGGGTAATAACCTTTACCAAGGAACTTACAAGTGCATGACTCATTTAGAATCATAAGTGAATACAATTGATAACAGGTTTTCAGATAATTATATTTCGCTGATGTAGAGGAATTTCCTATGATATCCACATCTGAATTCTACATATTTTACTTTTACATTCCAAATTATGGGAGAACATCTGTATTGCGAAAATAAATACTCAACTAGATACCGGTATTTAAAGGCAGGAATTAAAACTCAAGGTGATTACAATTACAATCAATGCACATTGACATGAATACTGAAATAGTACTTACAGACTGTACAGATGTGAACAGTTATTAGTCAAAGTCAGGGCCTCTATTCAGAAAACCATGCATGAACATGTCCACAGCTCACTGAGGATAAACCACATATAGGTACATGTCTTGTATGATTTAGCCCGTTATATCTTTTCAGACTAGCTTTGATGAATACGGACCTATGGAAGATGAGAGAAATGTGAAAAGACATTGTCCTATTCTAAAAACGAAGTTTCAAACACACAACATGTACACATCTAATTTAAGAGACACACCCTATTACATTATCCAACCTTATCAAAAGCAATTAATACAAATGTTGTACATTTTATGAATACACAGGTCTGCACATTCTGTCATTTGGCTCTACAGTACCTTCACATGATATAAAAAGAATCAATAATAATAATAACACGGGACAATTAAAGATAAAGGTGAGTTCTGGTAATGAAATTGCATTTTGAAAGAAAAGGTGTGGAATGGATCAGAAACAGTTGATCATGTAGCATGTAAGTATTGGTGTGCACTGCAAGGTTCTGAAGTCATCAAAATCATAATAAATTTGGCCCAGTCTTGGTAAAGTATACACTATACAGCACTGTACACAGAAAGATGTATATATTGGACTACACAAATGATGTCGGAGCTAGCTTACCTTGATTTCCTTATCTTTCTATGCTCATTCCTCAGCCAGTATACATTTTCTTCCAAAATTGTTTGGTACATGACATTTATTTGTAATCTTGAACATTCAGTGTAAGTTTTGTTTGATTCTGTGAGAATTCATTTTCTTTTTTTACCAGAACTCAAGTTTATCTTTAAGATGAGTTTATTTTCAGGGCCCATATTTATAAACCCTTACCAAGTCTAGTTATCATTTAAGTATGTATTATAGCCTATGTAATTAGCTGACAACTACTAGCTCAGTAAGGTTTTTGAATATTTATGGGTCCTGAACACTATACATACAACATATATTTTTTGGTGATGTTTGACAGACATGAAATACACACAAATGGAGGAAAGTATGGACCAATGGCAGTGAAAAAAAAAGCATCCATCAATTTACATAATAAAGGTATACCATTGACAACTCTACCTCCGTTTTACTGCTTACATGTATATAAAACTAGAATTCTAAAAAAATGTATCAATTAAAAGGTAAACTCGAACTTAGGATCCACGCAAATCTTTACTTCTTGCACATTTCTTCTGGTCAAAATTCTCCCCCCCCCCCCCCCCCCATGAAGAGAAATAATAATCAATAAATTAAAATAAAACATAATGACAACAATAAATAAATAAAATAAAATATTGATAATAATCTGAATATTAAAAAAAAAAATTAGCTGATTTTAAAATTGTAAAATTGCTACATGCATTGCATTTGTGAAAGTGGTAATTGAAGAAATAAAAGTGACAAAGATTACCTTTTAACCTTATTCTTTTTCAATGCATATGTGATAGGGTACCATGAATATTCTATACCAGTAAATTGAATCATTGATAGGCATAATGAACTTGTGTAGAATAAGTTACATGTATCATGGAAAAATCACAGACCCATTGTCTCATCATTGTGATTGTGATTTGATGATTCAGTACGTGCTAAAGAAGCAAATGAACTTGGGCTACAAAACAGTCTGTATCATTAATGAGCCAACAATACTTTCCATGACAGCATTCTTGTACACATGTAGCTTACTACATGGTATATGTGTGTATCAAGAGACTCGAAACTGTTGACTCATTATTACTGACAGGTTTTGGATTAAATAAAGGTGTATAGACTACATATTTGTAGGTGATACTGGTTTTACAAGAACACCAAAGTCCTAAAAACCATTGCGTGTGAGCTTGCGATGACCGGTTTCTTGATGATTTAAGATCCTCTTGATATACTGTCCTGTTCATAACTAGAAGAGGCTGATGCTCGAGGTCTCTTACTTCTTTGTGCTCGAGGTCTTCGTGCCTGAGTTCTTCATCACCCACAACATACCTTCCTGCATGGGGGGGGGGGGGGGGGGAGGGGGAAGGGGGTACAACACAAACATGGAATCATCATTTATTTCATTAGACATTACAATACAAATAGCAAACATGTATCAGTGAGGGTATTGGTAAGCATTTTCCACATCAGCCCTACCCTTGGTAGTCAGACACCTGAGGTGGAAGGCATCATTAAAAAAAAATTAAACAATGTCACAGGCGTAAAATATGCATGCCTGAAAACCTGGCTAGTATCAATACCAAGACATAGAGCAGGTTCAGTATCAACTATCAATGTATATCAACACATTTGTCCACTAATGATTTCCTTTAAATCCAACTACCGTACATGTATTTCACACAAAAAATAGAAGTCAGGGTCCTATTCTCAGACTTGTCAATAATTGCACTGCATATGTTAATCTTACAAGACTTCGTAAACTTACTATTTTGTGAAATTGTTTGGACTTCTTGAACAACCATGTATTGCATCTTCTGGGAATACCCAAAGGACTTTACACTACTATAATGCAACATCACTTTGTTTCTCTTCTTTTCAGGAAATGACTATGCACCACTTTATCTTTATTGTTTCTAATAATGCAGTGGTCTGAATTATGAACTTATCTATTTAAAGCCTATCTGCACTAGTTTGGCCAGGAAGGACCAAACCTCCCTGCATGGTCACTGACAGGTGATTATCTCATCAAATCAGCTCTCAATTAACATAAGAAAAAGGAAACCATGGGGGACCAACGGCTACCTCATCAGCATTGTTTGCTTTATAGAGGGCGCAAGTAGCTACAAGTAGTACAGTCCCGCTTTTAATGTAGGTCCGTACAACAAATGCTTTGCAAGTCTAATTTAATGCTTAATTTGATTACAGAATATTTGCTCTACCATTTAGTAAAGAAATTATTATTATCAGATGGTACATTCTCTTAAGACCTGCATAGCACATAAATTGTTTCATATTTGAATGTATAATGTTGATAACTTGTCTTTTGCATTTTCTTAATATTAAGATACAACCTGTATGAATATATACATGTACATATATATCTTATCTACCGGTACTTAATAATGACAGTTTATCTGTATACCATCAGCTTATGAGGAGAGCCTTCTACAGAAATATGAATTCTTTTGGTGTTCCACAGGGATTATTTTATGGTTTCTTTACTTTGTTATTGTATAATTTCCTACTGTATTTTGTCTTCTTTGTTATAGCCATACTCACTTACGTTCCTGGAAATGACATAAATAAAATAACAAGAACTAATCATTACCTTTAAGCCCTCTCCAGTGAGCGCTGAGCATCTTTGTATTTGCCATGCTCTGCCACGTATTGAACGAAGGCTAAGGGCTTCATCATCTGAAAGGTCCGCTGGACTTGCAGCGCCAAGCAAATCCTGCTTATTGGCATATATCAACACAGGTGTTCCTTGTAAGGGCTCTTCTTCTAAAAGATCTTGGAGTTCCTGCAAGGCATGGAGTGTGAGAGCAAGGTGTATGAAGAGAAATACAAACTTGCTCGCGATATCTTTTAAGCAATTCAACATACTCTCTATCAACTGTATTCTACTAAAATTCAAACCAAATACTGCGTTACTCTTAGGCTTTAAGTCTGGGAATGAAAGCACATGAGGTACATGTTCATACACTGTATAGCGGTCCTGCAATCATACTACATTGATCTATATAATAATAATTATACATCTGTACAGCGCATAATAAACATTTACAAGCAGAGTATTCTGGCCAGGATGCCATTTTATAAGTGCACATGTGCCGATCCAACCATATAAATGTTCACATCCTACAAGGTACCCATTTAACATAGATTGATTTCTTTACAAAGGACATTAGTGCTATGGCAGGACTCCAGCTGTGAACCATGTGATCCACAGTCCGGCGTATCCACTAAAGTAACTAGACCGCAACACCTCTACATATCCCACTGTATGTAAATCATAAAACAGACAGGTAATATGAAGGTGTTAAACAAACACCTACATACATGTTACTTACCAGACCAGTTTCTTCAAATCTGTCCCTGTCGCAGCTATCTATTACATAGATCAACACATCTGTGCTTTGGATATAATTCTTCCAGTACGGCCTTAGTTTCCGCTGCCCTGCAATAAAAAGAGTGGAAAGGGGAATGAAAAACCTTTGTAAATAAGTATGGTACCATGGGCGTAAATCTGTCATTGATACCTATTGTTTAGGGGGGGATGATCTATTCATTCATCCCCCCTGAACAATAGGTATTACGTAAGGATTTACGCCCATGTATGGTACAGCTAACCATGGCTACCAGTTAAATGGACTTGTGTTCTTTAAATCCTCACTCTATGTCTACTTTTTATATTTGAAACATTGTGAAATTGACATACCTCCAATATCCCAGACATTCAATTTCAAGCCATTTGCGTTTACACTCTTGATGTTGAATCCTTGTGTTGGTGAGATGTTGTCGTGGCTTTCATTTGACAGGAACTTTAGAATGGTAGTCTTGCCAGCATTGTCCAGACCCAGTAAGAGAACGCGTAGCTCCCTCGTGTCTTTACGCTTCATCTTCCGTAATAAATCTAATAGCCCAGGCTGCAGAAAAAAAGCACACATAATTATACTATTAAGGCATTAACTAGTGTATGTACATGCAAGAACAGGACTATACATTCAATTTATATAAGACCTAACCTCAACTCAATCCTTGGTCTGTAACATTATTACTAGAGAAACTCTTCTTCCTAGACAATGTATTACATGTACATGCAATGATAGATGAGCATTTATTTTCTGAAGAGGTTAATTTGTTTTATTTTGCGAGTTTCTGTAGGATGATAAGATCATGAACCCAGAACCTAACGACATGCAAAATGAGCTGGTAATGTGCAAAATGTACATGTATATAGTGCACACATGCATTGTAGGGTATTAAAAAGTTTGTGTTCATGATTATTGTGAAACAACAATCTGAAGAAAAAAAGTTATGTGAAAATATCAGGTTTATATTCAACTTATAATTTGTTGTTTAATTGTTTTACATAATTGAATTAAAACTATGCTTAAAAGCATGATTTCCCAATTTGCTGTGGAATCTTGAAAATGCGTACACAGTGTGAGTCGAAATAAAAACTTGACATTCTTAAAATTACCTACACCTGTATAGTTAAACGAAACCTCACCCCTAGATATAACTGTACTTATTCTGAGAGATTTATTATATTCTTGCCCAGTAATCTACAAGATTCCCCACCAAAGTGTATGAAAGAGGTATAAAGCAAGAATAATGCACAGTGTCTCAGCACAACATGGGCAGCATCTTTTTCTTGATAACGTGACTATGCGGAGTCGTTTATCAAGTAAATGTATTCAAATTTGTTGATGCTTCCTTCCCAGGCATACTGTCGTGATGAAGAATTTCATTCACCTACTATACTTTACAATTGCCAAAACCAAATTGCATAAATAAGTTGGTGCTCTTCTGGGATGAAGGTTTTTCATAAATGAAATAGATTTGTCAACTGCTTATTTTTAGTATTTTTAAATGAATTAGTTATGAAACAAATTCATTCCTCTGTTATTTATTTTTCAGAAATTTTCACCAAATATAAATTTCTATCCTCTCAGTTATGATTTTTCCTCATTGAAAAGTAAAGGTTTTGTTATCAATTGATTTGAAAAGTCTTTCCAACTAAAGCTTGGTGCACAATACATGTACAACTTAAACTGGTACGTCACATTTTCAAGAAAATGGCTGCGCCCATGTCATGCTAAAAGGCATCACATCATGCCAAGAAAAGGCAAGAATATCTAAATTAGGCCAAATAATAAAAAATAACATGCTTCTCGTCCGGACTTAACAAAAGGAGGAGGCAGGGCATAACTATTTACTATTTTTTCCAAGGTGGATATCATGCCATGCTAATTGTAGCTGGCTGAGCATAATTTATTCAAAGATATTGTGCTATGTGAGTACTGATGCAATGTATGACCCCAAAAATGATTTGTATCACTTTAGAAGCTATTTAAACAAAATGTATATCACACTCACATGTTATATTTTTTTGAGGGGGGGGGGGGGGGCGTTCTAAATAGTAGTTTTAAAAAAGAAGCGGCATCCAAGAGGAGGCGGGCGGGGACAAGAAACACTTCATTTTTTTATTTGGTCTTACAGTATAGTATATACAGTACGGGTATGTCTTGTACATTTTTGTAAGGAATATTTTACAACGAATGGCAGGAATACATGTCAATTATCAGAATACCTAAACGTCTTCTTTGGGGTGAGGTTTCCTTTAAAGGAATAAATTGGAAATATGGACATACATGTAGATCATATTTTGTGTAAAAAAAAATTAAAAACGATGCACACACATTACATTTGATGACCTTTTCTTTGTCTTCTTCTTTCTCTCTCTATTTCTTCTTTTTACTTTTTTCTTCTTTGTCTTCTTCTTGTGTTTTTCTTCTTTCTCTTCCTCCCCTCCTGATAGCCTTAGCTCAATTATGATATCTCATCGAGTCCTGACATCAAAAATTTGAGATCACGATAAAAGTCGATATCGCTGGCATTTTATTTTTATTTATAGACTCTAGATCTAGACTATAGTATACCAAGTATCTAGAATTTTTCTTCCCGTTATACTGTAATGCGTTAGAAAAAGTAGATTCTTCTAGATCTAGATCTGATTGGTCTAGATAAATTTGCGTAGGGTCTAGAATGAATGGTTCGAATATCACATTCCCGGCGCTTGTTCAGAAACCTATCCAAAATTTGACCCTTTAACTCCGGCGTGGAGATACATGTAAGTCTACTAAAACATACCCATAATGAAGTAAATATTCATTAAATGGCCAAATAAAGATCATGAGTTAAATATGTTATGTTTATTATAGGCCTAGTTTATTACCTGTTTCGTGTCAATTTTCTTGTTATTTTTGGAGCCTGTGTGAAGTTATCTACCGTAATGTCTCAGATCCTCATTACGGTAGATAACTTCACATTGGCGCGCGCCCGCCCGCAACTCACCATCAGTATGCACTTGTATTGTGCAGCGGTTTGCCATGAAACCTGTGAAAAAGTGTAATACTAATATCAACGTTTATCCGAAAAATACTCCAAAAATAACAAGAAAATTGACACGAAACGGGTAATAAACATATCGACTTTTAACTCATGTCATGATCTTTATTTGGACATTTAATATTTAGACCTAGGCCCTAGGGTCTACTTCATTTTGGGTAGCCTTAAGGGCTCTCTCGAAATGTTTTTTTAATGATATTATTCGAGAGAGCCTTAAACGGCTCCCATACCCCTGCACGGAGAGGCATGTAAACAAAACTCAAAAGTGGTCCAAAATCACACTTTCGCGCACCCCGACCAATATTGGACAGTGGCTTTGATAAATTTTGTCGTAGTTTTGGTCTTAATTAGCGCTTTAATTTCAAAATCGGATCTAAAAATAACAAAATAAAAGCAATTTTCTTACCAGACCGATACAGCTCAGCTCCCTTTTCACGTGTACCGTGTGAATTCACGATGTCTACACAATGGTGATGACCTCTGACTGGCACTTCCGTAATTGTGGGTAAATTGTGCTGCTTCCGTATAATGCGCTGTATGAGTGTTATTCAGCGCATTATACGGAAGCAGCACATTTACGAAGTGCTAGTCAGAGGTCATCACCATTGTGTAGACATCGTGAATTCACACGGTACACGTGAAAAGGGAGCTGAGCTGTATCGGTCTGGTAAGAAAATTGCTCTTATTTTGTTATTTTTAGATCCGATTTGAAATTAAAGCGCTAATTAAGACCAAAACTACGACAAAATTTATCAAAGCCACTGTCCAATATTGGTCGGGTGCGCGAAAGTGTGATTTTGGACCACTTTTGAGTTTTGTTTACATGCCTCTCCGTGCAGGGGTATGGGAGCCGTTTAAGGCTCTCTCGAATAATATCATTAAAAAAACATTTCGAGAGAGCCCTTAAGGCTAATTTTGGGTATGTTTTAGTAGGGTATCTCCACGCCAGAGTTACGGGTCAAATTTTGGATAGGTTTCTGAAAAAGCACCACCTTCCCCCCACCCCCCCCCCCCAAAAAAAAAAAATGAAATGTGCGCAAACTTTTTTGACACCCAATTCACTTTTCAATTTCAACTTTCACTTTCAGACAATATTTTTGTTTACATGCATCACTACATACACATGGATGCCAAGTTAAGCATGTTGCAAGCCTTACATGCAGCATTAACATGATTAACTGATGTTGCATGTCAAAAATGTTCTCTAGCAAGCGCAAGCAACGCAATTAATAGCCAATACCTTGGCTTGAGCCTGGTCAGGTCAGCGGTTAGCCATGACGCCGATCTCACAGGCGCAGGTGAGGCTGCTTCGCTGGAGCTATGCGACTTGGCTGCGACTGGACCTGAAGCCATCTAGATCTACACATTATTCGATCTTTTTAAACGCTTGATTAACTGCAACACTTTGTACACAATTACAGAATTGAAAGAATAATATGAGAAAGAAGTACATGTAACATATAACCTAACCACTCATATATTTCTTACCATGATTGTAGATATAGATAGCCTAAATCCTGAGACAAATAAATGGAAACGCTTTCTGTAACTAAGCTATGTGACGTCATTGAAAAATGTACTTCCGGAATTCGGATAGAGCTCATATTTATTATGCATTGTGGGATACGTGAAGTAGGAGATGCCAGCAATATCAGTAATATGCATGCCTACCAGTATATACTGCCTAGCTCCTCTCAACTGCACAAGTTTATTTCATATAGGCCTAGATATATATACACCTGATCGGTTGGTGATTTCATTATCCTGGGATATATTGGGCTACCTTTATGGTTTCATAATTAGGCACAGTTTATGCACAGCACTGACAGCAGGGGGGGGGGGGATCTTGGGCGGCCAAGTGAAGAAGAAGAAGAAAAAAAGGGGAGAAGAAGAAAAAAGTAAAAAAAGTAAAAAAGTAAAACAGTAAAACGGCGCGATTTTTGGAAAATCCTGGATCCGCCATGCACTGGGTCAACCCCCCCCCCCCCCCCCCTCCCCTTGGCAAAACGCTAGATCCGCCCCTGCACAGACCAAGTAATTACGAGGCAAATTAAGTAAGACGTACAACATAACTTTTTAAGTGTATAGGCCATATGTATGAAAGTATATAGTTATTAAATATAAATCAAGCAAGGCAACAATGCCTCATGTTAATTGAAAGAAAACAAAATGATATACATGTACATCTGACAAATCAGGGCAAATATATAAATATATCTTACTGAATTTTGATCAATAGCGACAATCTTCATTAGGAGTCTGTCATGTCTGTGACTGTTTGAAATCAATTTACTAGACCAACAATTAAAACATCTAGTTGCGTTGATAAAAACAGTAAAAACTTATATCTTTTTGTTATTATCATCAAACATATAGGCTATATGGTTTCAGGCGCGTACGCAGGGGGGGGGGCGGGGTTTTGGGGTTAACCCCCCCCCCCCCCTCCCCCCCCCCCTTGAGTTTTTTTTTATGTGTATGTTTTATGTATGTTTTTTGGGAACTTATATCTTTTTGTTATTATCATCAAACATATAGGCTATATGGTTTCAGGCGCGTACGCAGGGGGGGGGGGGGCGGGGATTTGGGGTTAACCCCCCCCCCCTTGAGTTTTTTTTATGTGTATGATGAGATTTTTTTTAAATAAATTAAAAAAAAAAAAATAGCCAATGGCTGACCTAAAAAAGGTGACCTTACCCCCCCCCCCCCAACGGGACAAAATGTCAAATTTTCAAATTTCGAGACCCCCCAAAAAAAAAGTGTCCTCTTACCCCCCCCCCCCCTCCCCCCCCCCCCTGTTGTGCTTTTAATTTTGGGGGAGGGGGAGGGGAGCTACACGCCTGGCAAGAGGGTCCCCATAATGCACACTGCATTGCGTGCCCCCCGGTAAAAAAAAAAACCTTCTTATAATATCATCCCCCTTTCTTTCTTTTCCCTTCTCTTTATTCTACTTTTCCCCCCTTTTCTCTCCACCGTCTTTCCTCCCTTTCTTCCTTTTCGCCTTTTCTCGCCTCTCTCCTCCCCTTTCTTCCTTTCCCCTCCTTTTTCTCCTCTCCCCTTTTCTCTCCTCCCTCTCTTCTTCTTCTTTCTCTCTTCCCTTCTCCTTTTCCTTTTTCCCTCCTTTTTCTCATGTTCTCCCTCTTTCTTTCCCCCTCCCCCTTTCCCCCTTTTTTTTTTACCGGGGGGGGGGGGGGGAGCGG